>JAHBCN010025357.1:0-11267 GCA_019359885.1 Listronotus oregonensis | reverse complement strand
TTTTTGTTGTGGAGTTTTTATTTTATGTCAGCTCTATAAAATTACAGAAATAGGGATTGCGCCCTGCAAGTTTAGGTTTAAAATCTAGGTAAATCTATAGCATAGCAACTTACTGTAAGTAAAACTAAAAAAAATAATAAAAATAAAAAAACTACACAAGATGAACCTATCATTTTCACTCTAATAGACTATTAAATGAGAAAAAAATATTTTTGAATTTAATTTTTTAATCACCTACGTCAACAACTAAACATGTATCCAAATGTCAAGAAGTTGATTATCTTCTAAGTACTACTAAACTACTTAAGTAATGTAGTCACACACATATTTCCATTTTTTAATAATAAAGTGCGCACAAGATAAAGTGGAATCTTATAAAATACAATAAACTAATTGATTACATACTTCAACTTAGAAACATAAATATTAAAAACTATTTTTATTAGAATTAAAATAAATGTTCTATATAAAAGCGAAAGGTCACTCATTTATTCAATCATTCATTTATTCGCTCATTCATTCGTTTATTCATTCTTTCATTCATTCATTCGTTAACTCATTCATTCATTCATCCATTCATTTATTGATTCATTCATTTCGTTATACATTCGTACGTACACAGACTAATTAAGAAATCTCGAAAACTACTTAACCCACGATTAAAAATGATATATTTTAACATTTTTGAAATTACATCCCGGAGGGGTAATTAAAATGGGGATAAAAGTTTGTATTGAAAAATAAAGAATATTTATTTAAGGTATTGTGTTTAAAGTTCTTGCATATACAGGGTAATTAAATACGAATTGGGTGAAATATTGTTAGTAAAATAAGTTAAAAGCAATTCTTAATTAATAATAAATCCCTTCTCTGATATACGTCAGAGTCTATTAATCTAAAGGGTTATGGCATCGTCAAGAATGGGGATAGCAAAAGTCCAAGAGTGAGGGTGTGAAAAGGGTCGCTTATGTTGGCGGCCCTGTCGGGTAACTCTAAAAGTTACTAGCATTCTCAGCTGTGGACAGAGTCGTGCCACAAGTCGAAGTTTTTATATGGGGTTATTTTTACAGTTGAAAATATTTGTGTACAGAGTTGATATTTTATTGGTTTTGACTGTTTTTACTAGGCTTCGTTGAACTTCAGCTCCATTTTTAAACAGCAATATTTTGATATAATTTTTTTGTCACTTATTTGTTACACCATAATAAAACACATAGGGTCTGAAAAAATTAATTTTTCACTCACATTAACACAAAATAAAATAATTTCTTTATTTCCCATATAAAATATACTAAGGTAATATGGCCGAATAACATAAAAAAGTGAGAAAGAATACCTACAAAAAGAGATGATATGATGTCGTTTTGTTTAGGAATTTCTTCTTAAAAAAGCAATGTTGCCAGATGTTTTCTAATAATTGTTATTATTAAAGGTTGTTTTTTTTTCTATTTACCAGAAATAAAGTTTTTTTTTATAGAAAAAACTAACCAGAACTAACAAACAACAACTTCCAAACTATTACCTAGTTCTGGTTAGTTTTTGGTTAGTTGTCGTTAGGTTTTCCTCAATAAATTGTAAAATTTCTTTATTATAAATGCGCTGTAAACAATTTTTTTTGATCCGACAACGTCGCAAATTCTGGCCTTTTACTTAACCTTAAACCAGTGTTTTTTCGACTTTCAATTTCATTTTTTTCTGCAAAAAAGCATTTTTTCGGATTTTTTCTTTTTGAAGATCCTGATCAAAAAGGAAAAAGGCGAATAATAAAAGAAGGTAAGGTGAAAAATATGATATATCCTAATGCTGCTATTACTTACAAATATTTTTTTATTGTAGCAGTTCCATTTAGTTTGCATTATTATACCTCGGATAACACAAACACGGTTTTTAAGTCCACCAGTGACTCTTCACAACTCTGAATGTAGTTACACAGTTATTAGTAAGTAAATTGACATTTTTGTGTGATTTTAATTATAGTTATTTCGTCGTTGAAAATCCGTAAAGGCGTATCTCGTTTTTTATAACTTTACAGTAGAGCAATTAATAGAAAAGTGGTAACCTTAAAAGCAGTATTGGTAAAAAACTATTAGACATAAATGATCCTTTTTTTACAGTTATTTTATCAATAATTGAAGAACGCTATAGGCAATCGAAATTGTTGTTGTTTTAATTTTTATTGTTATTATTTACCATTTTTTCAAGATACGCCTGTATGAGTTGCTAATAATAAATTATGTCCCCTATAATAATGAGATACGCCCTTTTAAATAAAGATGTATATTGCAGCCAACTAGCTTAATTAGCCGTTAATCAAAGCCTAGCCTCTTAACTAAACAGGCCTTTAATTAACGGCCTGAATGATATTCAGCCATTTGATCAAACCCTAGGCGAATGACTTGGATCGATGATGTTTTATCACTTTACCTGTTTATTTCAATTTAGTTCCATTTCTGCCACCTAGCGCCGAAACTCTCCAAACTGTCAATATGGCGTCGACAAACAACAAATTTGATGGTGTTCTCCAAAGTTTAATGAAAAATAGTACAATGAAAGAGTTTATGACAATAATAATTTTTAAGCAATTTAATTTTTAAAGCGAATTTCTATCGAAAACTTGTTGACCAAAACTAACCACAACTAACCACATCTGATCTCTTGATTTCCAAAGAACAATAATATGTTACATTTAAAGTATATTTAATAAAGCATTTCTTATGTCAGATGTTTCATCTTTTTTATTCCTGTTACATGGTCACCCTATCGTAGGATTGGCCTGAATATTAGCCAGCCAATTTATTAAATGTTGTAATAAACGTTACGGCTAAATATCATTCAGTCCGTTAGTTGAACGGCGCTATTTAGTAAAGAGGCTAGGCTGTTGATTAAACGGCACATGGTCACCCTATCGTACGTTTATTAAATGTTGTAACAAACGTTACGGCTGAATATCATTCAGGCCGCTAGTTAAACGGCGCTGTTTAGTAAAGAGGCTAGGCTGTTAATTAAACGGCTAATTAAGCTAGTTGGCTGCGACATATATACTATCATACTCAAACTTAGGTGCAAAATAATTAACAAAAAGTTATTAAAAAATAATTATTTTTTTTTTCTAAACTAGGAAACAGCGTGGATAGGGTAAATGAAAATATTTTAATATTTTCTACAACCTTTTTCAAACCAAATTTAAAGTGGTTATAACACTAATAAATAAGAGGCAATAAAATAATATTATGCTTACGATTAGCCAAAATACCAAAGAATAACATAGAAAATGAGTTTAAAAAATAGGAATTTAAAAAACTATTTTTTACCTTATTGGTGTAAGTATTATCAAAACAACAAAAAATCCTATAGTTTGGTAACAAAAAAAAACAACAAAATAAACAAAATCAGCTTTTTCTGAGTTGCAACAAGAAATACCCTAACCCTTAAAAAAGCTATAAAAAAATAAAATTATTTAGTCAAAAAAACGGCATGAGATTTATAGAAGTGGACCTGTTCAGGCAGCTTTATCACTGGCGGGTTTCCTGGGTAGAGAGCCTTCAAATCATTATACTTTGCCGGTGATATTGGACAAGGTCCTTTATTTAACTTATTGGGTTGTTTTTTTTTAATAAACGGGCACTTTGGCGCTTTAAGGACAGTTATCGATGGTTTTGATCCAAGTGGCTCGTTTTAAAAAATATTTTATGCAAATAGTTCTTCTTGACCTTAATTTTACTATGTCCGTCCATTTAAATGTTTTTTCCTCATCGTCGATTCGTATGGAGCGAACTCTAAGGTTGTCACTAAAAGTTTTGAAGTCCAAGAAATCATTAAAACCCAAGGGATATACTTTATAGAGTTTCGTTTGTCTTGCAAGTCGAAATACTGGTATAAGTTGAAATGGCACACACAACTCACCAGCCGTGTGAAATGGCACTATGAGCTTAGTCTCCTTCACTTTGTCAATGATTAGTGGTGAACAAGCGAAGGCTTGTTTCTTGTACGTGCTACAATTGCATGATCAGGTACAGAAGAGCTTTACGATAGAATTTTGGTTTTGTCCTCCACAAATGCGAATAAGTCAGCAGATCATACTCTTTTTTCGTCATATTTTTGCAACGTTTCAAATAGAGCAGTTGCTATTTCAGAGCCACCCCTTCCACTATAAAACTTGTCCCACATAAAGACATAGCAATCTCGAGAACCTATATTAAAGAAAGTTAAATTATAGACAGCAAACTTTCTTTTGTGGAAAATAGCATCGTCGTTTGAGAAAGGCAAGTAAATTACCTGTCGAAGGTCAAAACACAAACAAAGCAAGTTTGGATTATTTTGAACTACAATCTTGGAAGATTTTATAATATCACTCACAGCGTTTTTGAATTGTGCGTGTTCCGTCAAAAATAACTTGCATTGACAACTTTGTTTCCTTTGATCCTTCGTAAAATACTTTGCATAAAACCACATTAGTCTCTTTTCGGCCTGTGAAACAAATTATTATTATTTTTTTAAATTTATTATTTTCCTTTGTAAATACACTAAATTTTACTAAAAAGAAACAAGAAGCATTCTTTCTGTAGACACAGACTCGTCCATCGAACTGTAGCTATAGTTTACCCTTCATCATTTTCGTTCACATCTTGCGTACATACAGGAACTGACATGCAAAATGTGAGATACGCCTTTAATAGTACCAGTAATGCTCTTATTTGAGTTGTTAAAAAGAGGCGTAAGTCGAGATACGCCCATATGTTAAAATATTTTCCTTCATATTTGAGATAGGGCTAAATTATATGGTTCCGTACTAGCTAAACGGTTCCAGATTGAGTCACGCAGCTTCATCCCAAGAAGGAGGACATATATATTTGTTTATTGGTGTATCTAACCCATTATTGCCAATTTTTGAGATACGCCTTTACGTTTTAACAATGGCGATTTGTTGTCAAGAAAGTAAATAGTCAATATTGACTTGCTTATACCTAGAACTGATCAACTTTAGGTATATGCATTAATGTACCTTCAGAATGTGTATTTAATATTTTTTCCCATTATTTTGTACATTTATTAAGTTTGCGGTTAGTTACATTCTTTAATTGTATTTACTTTTTTTGGATACTTATCTACCAATTACTTGGTATATTATGTTGAAAAAGACATGTTTTAAAATATAATTTATATTTTTTAGATTTGCCTTTTACAAGTTTAAAATTAACTGATGTAAACCTACCTTATAATACCACTAAGTACTGGTGTTTTTTTCTTCCATATCTATTTCAAAATGTAAAAATTTCAGTTGTATTTGATTCAATTGTTGCAATTGTAAATGTACTGTAGTGTTGTAGTTGTGAAACAAATAAAGTTTAGTTTTTTAGCAATAAACCTGTATTCACATTTTTTTACATAAAATAATTCATTTTATTTCCAAATTGGAAAATTTTGCTATTATTCTGCAATATCAAGATGCTGTATGGTCCGTAAGTAAATAACTAGTGTTTAAAAGTAAGATAATTAGTTTTTAAAATAAAATAAATTAAGGATTAATAGACAAGTTTATATATTTATGAAGAAATACAAAAACACCGTCATAAATTCCTAATTTTTCTATGGCTTCCAGTATCTGATTTGGAGTTAGATATTTTGTAATCTTACAAAGATCTTCAAAATATCTTGTAAAAGCCCATTTCTGATCCTGCACTTACAGAAAAGCTTCCTTCCTGTCTTTCTTCTATAGGTATTTTCACGGCTTCTGCTTAGACAAGTTGGCCAGTATAATTCCTTTTCTGGCAGCTTCCAGCAGGGCAACACGTAGTGCAACTTTTATGTATCTTTTAACAGTTCAGCTAGAGAGGTCTTGAACTTCCCGCTTTCTTCGTTCCTTCATCCCTAGAGTGTCAAGACTATGGAACCTGCTACCTGCAGAATTTAAGTCTCTTGTAAATAAACTCCCTCTTACCACACTTCAGCCACCCACGGGGCGTTCATACTAGGCCTCAGCCTTCGCGGACTGTTGCAAGATAAAAAAATAATTAAAGTCCCCAAACTTCTTTACTTGCTCATAAAATTTTATCAACGTGGTAATATAGGTGGGTATTATTAAAGAATAAAAGGTGTTAATAATTCAATATCTTGTGTTTAAAAATAGAGTAAGTACTCATAATTATAACAAATTAGCAATCATCAGTATTTTCTACATTTTAATTTTTTTCTCATTTTTTAAAATATTTAATGTAGTAGATACCATTGAAAAGGTACGCCATCGTCGTGTTCTCGCTTTAATTTTTAATTTCAATACTTAATTGAATTACATTTATATATTTGAAATATAAATTGTGTTCGTCGGTATAAAAGCAGTTTTTCGTTTCCACCTCAATTCTACGCCACTGTCCGGCATAAAATCCAACATGGCCGAAATGGACCCTTCTTGACGTCACAGAAGAGTTTTTCAATATGGGGGATGTCATAACCCCCTTTAGATTAATAAACTCTGCTTCCATCCATTTATCGACTTGCCGGGCCGTATGAACGGGACACTTATCTTGCTGAAAGATAAAATTTCTGTCCGGAAATCGATCCAGTACAGAAGGAAGCATGATATTCTGTAGTAGATCTATATATACCCCCGCATTGAACCTTCCTTCGATAAAATAACTTACACCAAGTCCTTATGCACTCAGCCACCCCCAAACATTTACCGAAAATCGCCCACTACTGCTGTCCTTTTGGGTATATTTTTTTATTAAATCGGGTTCCTTGATGCCTGTATACCTTAACAATTATTCATCGGTGAATATAATATTTTCCCAAAAAAATGGAGATTCCCGATAAAATTGTAGAGCAAATCCAATGAGTTGTTCTTTATTTGCATTTGTTAAAAACGGTTTTAAGGCTGCCAGGTGGCAGCGCAATTCGGATATTTGCCTTATTCTTCGCCGTGCCGTTCTAACCGATCGATGCTGGAAAATTGCTTTCCGTTTTCGCTGTAACTACAGATTTAAATAGTTTGGTTCTCGAAACATTAACTAAATTATTGTCTTGTTCTTGATTCGATAGTTTGGGGCGACCACTTCCAGCTCTTCTCTCAAAGAAGTGTGTTTCCTGTCATTTTTTTTTCAACAAAATGAATAGTACTCTTTGGTATGTTAAGCTCTTCCGCCACATTCTTTTCTGGCCAATCTCTCAATATAATGAATAATTAATACTTTTAAAACCAAAGTTTAGTTTGGCATTTTAAAAAATATTTTTAGACACTGACAACGGACACCTGTTTCTTTATTAGGTTTTCTAACAGGTATTTATATTCAGTAGAAGGTGGCATAAGCCTATTTTACGAAAGGAAAAAAGAAACGACCAAGATTTAATGGCCGTTATGATACTTATATCTTATACCTTAATTTTACAGTATGATTTTTCCTTTACAATTATTAGGTCCTATCGCTATTTTTAGATGTTTATTGCTATAATAAAAGTACTTGGAAGGAGAGCTGGAGAACAATTTTGAGTAGGTTCTTAAGGCACCTTAAAAAATTGTATAATTGTCTTTAAAGGACCCCTAAGTATAAAAGTTAAAGTTTAGCTAAAGGGTGGCGCCCCCCTAATCACCCTTGAATTATAAAAAATTAAGGAATGGTAAGGGGCCACTACCCATTATTCAGATCTTGACTTTTATGTTTAGGAGTTCTTTAAGAACAATTACACAAATTTTTAAGGAACCCAAAGAACCTACTACAAAATTTTTCACTAGCTCTCGGACTAGTAAATTCTTGAGGCACTTTAAACATTTGTATAATTGTCCTTAAAGAATACCTAACAACCCTTGAATTAAAAAAAATTAAGGGTCCAAAATAAGTCATATGTACAGGATGAGTCAACGATAGAGTAAAGTTCATTATTTCATTGGTTTCAAAAGTTATGAGAAAATAGTAAATACAAAAGATGTAAAGATTCTTAGGATGCACAATTTAAAATTATTTTAAAGTATACAGGTTGGCTCAAAAAAGCGTGACGAATAAAACATACATTTTTTTAAATGAAACACCCTATTTTTAAATTTTGTTTTGAATTCCTTTTAAAATTCTTCAACTTTTTAATAATAATAATGCATACCTAAACCTGGTATTTTTTCCAATATTTCAATTTTTCTAAAAAGAAAATAATTTTCACACTTGCAAAAAAATTACGATAACGCCATTATTTTTGAACGTAGATCACTCATATTTGATATTAGCGTTATTCGAAGATGACGTAAAAGATATATGCAACGGAATTTTAATTAGTTGCTACAGGGTGTTCAAAATAAACGAATATATTTGGATCATTGTAAATTGAAAAATCTCGATTTTTTTAAATGGCGCACCATATATATTATTATTTTTTCTGAAAGATCTTACAAAAACCCACAACTTTTATTAAGTATGTCATATACCTATTTTTAATACTTTGCGATTTATTTTAACTTTTCCAATATTTACCCTTCTTTCTGTCTAAGACTATTGCTATAACATTAGTTGGCCATTTTTAAATTTTAAATTCACAGAAAAAGTAAATAATAATAAATACCTATTACTAAATATTATTATGGCGCAATAAATGTTCAAAAATATGCCCTTCTACTTGGATACACATGTTTAGTATTTTTCGTATATTTTCTTGGACGTTCCTTAGCATAAACGGTGTTATTTCCTGCACGCGTCCCGAATCCTATTTTCCATATCTTCTGGTGTTATAGGGGATTCACATAAACACGATCTTTAACATATCCCCACAAAAAGAAATCTAGTGGTGTTAAGTCACATGATCGAGGGGGCCATCCAATAAATCCACCTCTACCGATTCATTTCTGTGGGTAATGATTATTTAAAAATTCTCGAACTTCTCGACGGTAATGCGGAGGAGCTCCATCTTGCTGAAACCACATTTGTTGGATCTCAATGTTATCAAATTCTTGAAGAAGTTGAGGTAAATCTTCTGCAAAAAGTTTAAATATCTAGGCCCGTTAACTGTTTCGCGAAAAAAATATGGTCCAATAACATTAAAGTGTTTTATTCACACCACACATTAAGTGACCAATGGTTTTGGTTTTGCACTTCCCGTATCCAGACTGGATTAATTGTTGAATAATAGTGCATGTTATGACGATTAACTGCACCATTACTGCGAAAAGTAGCTTCATCGGAAAACATTATTTTAGACAAAAAATTTGGATCGGCCTCTATTGCTTCATTTATAACGGTGCAGAAGTTTACCCTTTGTTCAAAATCGCGGTCTAGAAGTTCTTGGTGTAGTTCCATGTGGAAGGGATGATATTTGTGTTTTCTAGTGGTGCCGTTAACGGTAGATTGGGATGTATCACATAAGCTAGCTACTTGACGGCTACTGACCTGGGGATTATCTTGAACTTGAAGTAAAATTTCCAATTCTTTTCCTCATTGGTAGCATTCCGGTTTACCACTTTCCGTTTTTCATATTCATTACTACCACTAGCATTAAACCGTTCCATTAAACACTGAAGAGATTGCCTAGTCGGTACACGTCTATTAGGGTACTTCGCCTTGTAAAGTCTTACTGCCTACAAAGAATTTCTTTGCCCTCACCCAGTATATACATCATATCAATTAATTCAGCTTTAGGAAAATCCATACTTATTTTTTTAAATTTACTGACACCACAATAAATTTTATGAATTTATTTACTCAGATGTCAGGTTAAAATTTGATAATGTCATTTTGTCATGGCCAACTAATGTTATAGCAATAGTCTTAGACAGAAAGAAGGGTAAATATTGGAAAAGTTAAAATAAATTGCAAAGTATTAAAATAGGTATATGACATACTTAATAAAAGTTGTGGGTTTTTGTAAGATCTTTCAAAAAAAAAAATAATATATGGTGCGCCATTTAAAAAAATCGAGATTTTTCAATTTAAAATGATCCAAATATATTCGTTTATTTTGAACACCCTGTAGCATCTAATTAAAATTCCGTTACATATATCTTTTACGTCATCTTCGAATAACGCTAATATCAAATATGAGTGATCTACCTTCAAAAATAATGGCGCTATCGTAATTTTTTTGCAAGTGTGAAAATTATTTTCTTTTTAGAAAAATTGAAATATTGGAAAAACTATTAGGTTTAGGTATGCATTATTATTAATAAAAAAGTTGAAGAATTTTAAAAGGAATTCAAAACAAAATTTAAAAATAGGGTGTTTCATTTAAAAAAAATGTATGTTTTATTCGTCACGCTTTTTTGAGCCACCCTGTATACTTTAAAATAATTTTAAATTGTGCATCCTAAGAATCTTTACATCTTTTGTATTTACTATTTTCTCATAACTTTTGAAACCAATGAAATAATGAACTTTACTCTATCGTTGACTCACCCTGTAGTTGTAAGTTGGATTCTTTTATTTTTGAATATATTTCACTTGTCGTTAATTTTCGTTTTTGTTAATAAGATTATTTGTTTGTTTAACTTTGTAGCAGTTATTTATGGCAATATATCTGATGGTGTTTGTCTATTAACTTCAGATGACGTTGTCCAATAATATTAAAAACTATAAATAATTTAAAATTGCAAGAAATTCTACTCTTAGTTGCAGTTACAACTTTACAAGAAATAAATAATAAGCAAATATATGTTACGAGAATAATATCATTTATTATTTATTATATACCACCCACTAGTCATCAAAAGAAAAATGTATCCATCAATCGTATTGTCACAATTAATACGGGCGCCAAAGGCAGTTTGATGTCTTTTCAAGCAAGTAAATGTTTTTTACGTATTTCTAGTTAGGCAGTCTAACGAACTGTCAACAACAGCTGATTTCATTCTTTGGAGGACAGGTTTACATTTGGTTTTTATAAGCAAATGTGCAATTTTAGGATTTTTATGAAGTTAATAATTATAATGCCTTCATTTTGTTGTGTAATAAACTGTGTTAATAGAGGAGACAGGAATAGAGTGGGTTTTTACAGGATTCCTTCTATTTTAAATAAGAATGATGCTTTACGGAATCTATCGACAGTCTGTTTAATAGTTTGTAACAAGGGTTTTAATAAATATCACGACAAAAATGGAAAATCATAAATATTGCTTTGCATGCGCAAATTAAAAATATAATGGTAAAAATTTATGTTTTGACTTTTTAAGTGCTTAATAATAAACAGTCTATTATATATGTTAGGGCTTTAAACAGAAAGCAGATACGACCGGTTTCATAGGGAAAGGCCGAAGATATGGCCTCAGAAGAAACATCTGGTTCCTGTAACAAGGACCTGGT
>JAHBCN010025356.1:0-11254 GCA_019359885.1 Listronotus oregonensis | reverse complement strand
TCTCCATCGTTAAAAAGTCGATCAACAATGCGACGATTCCTGCAGAAGTAAAACATTACAATTAATATTTTAAAATAGTTATGAAGTTTCCTGTTTGCTAAATTATAGTCTGTAGTTTCTTGTTTTCATTATTTTTGTTTTGCGTTTGTTTTTAAAATAAAAATTTACACAAAAAATGTTTTTTTTATTTGCAGTCGTATAAAAAGTATCGTAAAAAACTCGTTAGAAAATTTTGCACACTCGCAGACTTGTGGACCTCGACTTCGTCTCGGTCCATCAATTTGTCTCGCCCGTGGCAAAGAGTCTTCAAACCTTGTTGTTTAATATACTATACACCTAATTTGATGCGTTTTAAAGTTTTAAAATAAAAATAAGCCATTCTTTCAAATTGGATGATATGAGTTTACTCTATCAGTAAAAATGGTTACTTTGTTGATAAATTATATTTTTTTTCGAAAAAAATAATGACAATGTTTACTTATGTTCATGCTGTTTGACGCAGAATATTCCCAGGAAACCAAAAATACAAAAATATACAGAGTGCCTTTCCGGTGTAACCAGAAGTTACCGGAAGTCACATGATCTGTCAAAAGACGTCAAATTTGTCATCAAGAGATATTTCTAAATTTTATTTCTTTATTTTTAAAATTCCGGAACAATAAGGAGCTGAGCCACCTCCTGAATCACCCGGTATGGTCAGACCAATAAGATTTTTAGTGATATTGTAATCGGCTATAAAAAAGTAGATAAAGTGACATCATCAGTAATGTTCTTCTGATTTTCTATATCCTTAACATTGTAACAGCACAGATATTTTTATTTGGCAACTAGGTGTATTTAGAATATTTTTAAATTCTTTACAACTTTTTGTGTGATAAGTTTTCTTGCCAGGAAAAAAATTGTAAATACCTGCGAATACCAATTAACTTTAAAAATAAAAATATAGTTAGGTGAATACTAATTAAAAATTGATATTGAACTTTAATGTCTTAGAATTTTAAATTCCCACTAAGAAATATTCACGAATGTTTACTGAAATATTGTTAACTTATTTTTGAAAAGCGCCTAACAAAAAATAGTCACAGGTATTTAAATCTGGAGAACGTGATGGCCAAGCAACAGCCTAAGGGGGTGGAACACCATCATATATTTTACCAAAGTTTTCTCTTAAGTAAAAGTGGTAATTTTCTATAAGAATTGGAATGTATTTTGTAAAAAAATTAGACACGGACTTTCATTTAAGTTGTCTGTAGTCGCAGTAGGATCAATAAGGTGGCGATCAATTATAAGTGCCCAGATTTTTATTTTAAATTGATGCCGGTGATTGAAGATTTAATGGCATATGGATTTTCTACACATAAACATGTTTATTTTGAAGGTTTACTTGTCTAGATCTTGTAAAGCAGGCTTCGTCAGCATATAAAATAAAAAAAAATTAGTTACGAATTGTTTCATTCGGCTCAAATTAACAAAATGTAAGACGCATAGGTTGATCAATAGTGTTTCTGACTGCATCATCTGAAACGTGATACGAATGAAATAGTATCTTTGTTAGTTAAAATTTCACTAACGGATTTATTTTTAACTTTTAATGTACATCATTTTTCTACAATTTAAAAGGCCTGGTACTTCTTATAATTTTTCAATTGCCTATTTTAATAGGCAAATTTAAAATACCTTGCATATTTAGAATATTGTTGCTTATAGTTCTAATCATATAGTTCAAAAATACTTCTCTGCATTCTCACCTTATAATCAAAGCTAAAGGTATATTTATTATATGGCTTCCAGCTGTTTTAAACGAGGAGATCGATGATAAACTTAATTAGACGATCACCTATAAGGTGTTGAAAAATTAATTCTAAACATACTGTGATTGAAGTTTATTATTTATTTTGAAATCCTTTAAGACTCCAGGTGCAAAGTGTTTCTATAAATAATATGAACCTAAAATATTTCCATATATAATTTATTATAACAACGAGGGCCAACAAGTTAATTGTGTAAACATATTTTTAATCTTGTAAGTTTGACTTTACACAAGTCGCTGTAGAACCAAGTAAAAAAAGTACAAGGTAAGGCAGAAAAGGTAGATTTTTTAGCACCTGAAATGCTGTGTTTTTTTTTTAATGGACATCCCGTATATTTTTCTTATAGGAACTTTTAAATACAGATTTTGTTGATGTACAGGGATGGTTTGACAAATAGTTAAAACAGAGTAAAATAATGCATTTTAATTGAAATAAATAAGTTTTACTTTTTATTAGTATAGAAATATTGAAATTAGTGACTACTTGGGTAGCGTAAAGACACAATCAATACCTTTTTTTTTAATTTAAGCATTTTTTAAAGTTTTGTGAACATACCTTGTATGCAACCTTCGTGGCCAGTTATATACTTGTAGAATGTGAGCCAGTTGTCAAAAGATAATTTTGAGTTTACTAATAAGTCATAATTTTTTGCGAACTGAACTTGTTGTTTCTTTCCACTAACTTTTTAGAAAAATACTAGAACAGGGTGTCCCATTTTGGGTACTTTTGCGGGATATCTCCGTTATTTTTAATAAGAGCGGGATGCGGTTTTAGCGAAAGTGTGCTACTTTTTTGTGAAGCTGAAAATTCCGTTAACGAAATTTTCATAGCCCTTTTAGTTTTTAAAATACAGGGCATTTTAAAAAATATTGCATTTTGGGACACCCCTCGTATCTCCGTTATCCTTCAACTTATTGAAAAGGTAAAATAACACTCTGATAGATTTTTTTCGGTAGAATGCAGTGGTGTAGATAATTTCTGTTACACATTTACTATTTTTGAGTTATAAACCAAACTATTTGACAACAAATAATTTTTTTAATAAAACTATTAAACTTTTCCATTACATGTAAATAATAAATATATATATATATATATATATATATATATATATATATATATATATATATATATATATATATATATATATATATATATATATATATATTATATATATATATATATATATAACTTATAAATAAAATAACAATCTTCTAAAAATTAAATAAATAACTTAATCTATTTTAAACATTATAAACTTCATCAAGTCCTAGGTCTTCCTGGATTGTTCCAGCCGATGCTGATTACCCCTTTGCACAGTGAACCAATTCTTTGGATGATGAAACTTCGAGATTTTTTGCATTGTTTTTTTGCAAATTTCATTAATAAAACCCTAGCCTCATCACCCAAAGGACCAAGAGTTTCAACAGCAAAAGGAATGAAGATAACAAAAAAATTTATAAAACTTAGGTTTTTTTAAATGGGACACTCTGCATATTTATAGACTATAAAATTTGTCCTTCTTTTAACGTTTCAAAAATATATAAGAGTATGCACTTTTTTTAAAAAACACGCAAATAAATGACAATTTTCTAAAACTAAATGCATAATTTAATAGTAAGCCATGAATAACAATAATAAACAATTGAAAGTAACATATTACTAACGAAGAATTAAATACCTTGCAAGTAGGTATCTTCTAATTAAACATTAAAAAAAATTAAAGGTGATGTTGCAAATAACGACAATTTTCTCTAATGCAAAATTGACACATCTTTGTAATTTTTTAAATAGCATTAAAAAGAACAATTGGTCTCCTTCGCAGGTTTTGAAAGGCTAAATGAATTGCCTCTTGAAGTTCTGCTATGCTGTCATATCATGTTTTATATACTTCATTTTGTATATGTAAAAAATAAAATTGTTTAGAAGTGGTTTCTTTTCTTTGCCTTGTTTAGGTATATTGTTTTATTATTTAGTATTCTTGTACATTAAAGGCAGATAAAAGATAGTTTTAAATTAACGTTTCGGCTCTCTAGTATGAGGCCTTCATCAGAACGTCTTATTAGTAGAGATTTCCATGAGTAGTCAGTGTTAAAATTCAACATAAACACACATTTTTTTTTTGTTTTTTTTTGACCAAAAAAAAATGAAAAAAAATAATACTCATAACGGCTGATGCCTTTTATTAAGAAATTTTAAATTTGTGTCGCTATGTTTGTAATATATGTATACAATAATCGTTTGAGTGATCGGTTAAAAATGTGTGTTTATGTTGAATTTTAACACTGACTACTCATGGAAATCTCTAGTAATAAGACGTTCTGATAAAGGCCTCATACTAGAGAGCCGAAACGTTAATTTAAAATTATATTTTATTTATAAAATTTTGTTTTATCTGCCTTTAAACCCAAAAATACTAAATAATAAAACAAAAATAAAATTGAGAGATCTGGAAATCGTGGAGGCCATCTAACATGTCCGTTGGTACCTATCCATCTTTGAAGAAAGGTATTATCAAGAAATGCGCTTAAAAGACTAGAGTTATGACTTGGGGCACCATCTTGTTGTAGGTAAACAGCATTTTATTGGGCTAATGGAATATTTTCCAATAGTTCTGGAATAACTTCCTCAAGAATTTCTAGGTACCTACGTGCTGTAAGACCTTCTTCAAAAATTCTATAAACTATTTGTCTGGCCAAAATAAAACATGACACTCCAACTTCAAAGCGTCCTTGCTGTGCCCTTTTAAACATTAAATGCTGATTTTCTGTATGCGAATTTCTGGTATTGTAACGATTAAAAACGCCCGCACTTAAAAAAAAAGCATTCTTCTGACCAAATAACAAGTCTGCCAAATGAATCGTTACCATCAATTTTCTGCAAATGCCACTGACAAACAAAGGATCCGTGCTCAGCTAAATTTGCTTTTTAACGAGCAAATATCTTAAAAAACGGTTGCCTTCTCTCTGGATATCTAACAAGCTTAAACATATAATGATAATAGAAATTTTCCTAGCCATAATAGCTTACTTACCTTTTCAAATATAATTCCGAAGGTTCTTCAGAATTTTCATTACTCTGTATAAAACATACCAGCTTATTAAATTTTTCATAATTTTTATACGATGCCATTATTTAAACAAATTAATAAATGTCAATTAAATAATAATACTTAAAGAACGAAAATAAAGTGGTTCTGGAAATTTACCCAAAAGTCGATTAAAAAACCGATAAAAAAGACAAATTTTATAATCTATAAATATATTTTATATATTTAAAAAAAAAACATAAGTTTGGTTTATAACTCAAAAATAGTAAATATGTAACAAAAATTATCTACACCACTGCATTCTACCGAAAAAAATCTATCAGAGTGTTATTTTACCTTTTCGATAAGTTGAAGGAAAACGGTGAACGAGGGAGGTCCCAAAATGCAATATTTTCAAAAATGCCCTGTATTTTAAAAATTTATTATTTTATTTTAAAATTTCGTTAATGTCCGACTGGTATATTATTTGACAAATAATTATATTATGTCAAAGTCAGTTAAATACGAAATATTGCCCTAGGACGTTATTAAAAAAATTACCAATAAATAAACAATAAATTATCTTTATTTAAGCATTTATTACGAAAATACAAACATACTTACACAGTATACTTATCATAATAAAAATTATTTTTTAAAGTAAAATGTACAATTTTCAAACTGACCGGAAAATTCCACATTTCCATACCCCACCGCAGTTGTTGTGTTACTTGAAGTAATACTTTTCCCAACTACAAGGCAAGCATTAGCCAATTTGGAGCTTTCACTATCATTCACGTACCCTCGTGCTACCGAAGAACTCCTCCAGCCTCCTAACCTTATTAAGCTCTCGGAACTATCTCCCGCATCAGAATGAATTTTTGCCGCTGTACGTCTTAAACAATGACCTGTGTACGCCTTAGCATCAGGTAAACCCAAATATGTAGCAATCTTAAAGGGTATATTTCCAAATGTATTTTTACCTATAGGCTGCAAAAACCTATCAATAGGTGCACTTTTAGGTCGCAAAGACACATAGTCCCGAATTAACTTTGTTGCGTACATTTCACTGTCATCAATAACCAAAAAGCTCCTTGCTTGCCCATTTTTACTTTGTGCAATGTCAATAAATATATGCTGACCCATATCACGCACATCGGAAAACTTCATTTTCACAAGCTCGTCTCTTCTACAAGCTCCGAATACACCTATCACTAATGCAACTTTATCTGCCAAATAATTTTCAGTCGGCGCTTCTTTTAAAAAAGTTATAACTTGTTCGCGAGTTAGAACCTTCAACTTTTTAGGCTGATAATTTCTTCCAAGTTGCTTTGGGAACTGTTGCAGAGAAATCAACTTTTCATTACTTCTTATCTTCTTATGAACTATTAATTCTTTACGTAACATTGAAAATTTTGTCCAAAGGGAATTTGGAGAATATGACAACAAGTCTTGAAAATAAGCCATCAAAACGGTTTCCTCCACACGGTCCACGCAGTGTTTCGTCAGCCAGGCTTCAAAATGGAAATATTCTTTCTCGTAAATCCGCCTAGTTTTTTCTGGCACTAGCGCATGCTCAGCTTTAGCAGCTTTCACTAAAATATCTTGGGGGATATGGGTATTTTCCACTACTTCGGACATTTTTATGCCTCAATTGCAAAATTATTTTTTATGTGCTGTCTTATTGACAAATAACTAACAACCATGGTTACCACAATTACGTTTCTACAATTTTTTCAGGTAAATGCTAGTATTTGATTTGGTTTAAACTAATACATTCAAAATTCATTCAAATTTTTCTCATATAAAGAATATTTAGTCGGACAGTACCCAAAATGGGACACCATGTACAAGTCACATATAAAAGTTAAACTCTCTCTAACTTTATACTAGGGAATTAAAACATGTTTATGCATTTTTTTTTAATTTTATAATTAAGCATTACTGCAATATTTGCACAATATTTTAAAACCCCCTGTATATAACTTAAATCCTTAAATTCAAAAAGTTTTAAATTCAAAGATAAAAGTATGTTTCCTATTTGCTATACCTGCCAATATAATAACCCTTCCACAGAATAGCGTCAAAAGTAATCTTTGATAACAACTGTACTCCAGCATTATTGGTACACAATATCAGAAGGAAATTACTTTCTATAAAGTAGAATTTCTCATCTTCCCGATTTCTTATCAGAAAGCAGTCTAGATACGGTTAATAGTCGCGGAGATAGGTACACAGGAAAGAAAAGACCTGTTTTAATACATTTCGATTGTAATCTGCAGTTTCTACACCACGTGAAACTCCTTTCCATTACTTATAGCTGATTGCGTTTTAATTTACCGCTTCGCAGATTATTGCAAGATGCGCGCTGTCTCAGTCAGAAATTTAAATTATTACTATAATATTACTACTGTCAAAGATCAAAATGCTAGAAATTAAATTACCGCCTTATTATAAAAGGGTTAAATTATTCCTATGCGGCTTTATTTTTAGTATTATACACTGTGTTCAAAAAGTCCCGAAACCCCTCGATATTTCGAAAACGCCGCATCTGATCAAAAAATATTTCAGATAAAAGTTGTAGATCTTTGTTATTTTTGTCTTTAAAAAAATGGAAGTATACAGGGTGCTTCACAAACACGGAATAAACCGATGTTGTGTTTTTTTTAATTAAATAGTATTATTTTCAATTTACTTTCTGAATCTACGCAAAATTTTAGCCCTAGTTCCTGTTTCATGTCCTATACCTAAATCCATCAGTTAAAAAGATATGAGGTAACTTTTATTAAAATAATAAATATAGTAATTACAAAAAACATCTGAACAACTTGACAATGCCCCAAGTTGTAATAACATTTTGGAGCATTACTGGAGTTATCAATTCACATTTGGTCCTAATCCTGTCTTTAAGAACATCAACATTTTCTGGTTTTGTTGTAAACACAGTCCAAGGGCGTAAGGTCAGGAGACCTCGCTGGCCATTCTATTTTACCTCTTTAGCCGATCCACCTGTTAGGGAAGCTAGCATCTAAAAATCTGCTTACGTTTATACCGAAGTGTGCAGGTAATATTTGATCTTGTAACATGTGCAAATATTGCTCTGAATTTAAATTTTTCTCAACAAATAATGGGCCTACTATTTGGTTTTGAATTAAACCTGCCCAAACGTTGACTTTTTCAGGATATTGGGTGTGCGATTCTCTCATCCAGTGAGGACTCTTATCTGCTCAGTATCGACAATTAAGTCTGTTAACTGTGCAGTTAAGCATGAAAGTTTATTCATCAGAAAAATTAATATTATTAAAAAAATCCGATTTCGTTCCCATTTTCCCAAAATCATCCTCAAATAGTTCTTGCACGAATGTAATTTTATAGGGATAAAATTTGTTAAATATAAGGACATTCCTCACAGATATAAAACGAACATCGGATTGAGAGGCCACTTTTCGTAATGACAGATTTGGTTCTTCTACAAAATGCTGCACAATTTTCAAACTTTTTTCTTCATTACTAACCATTCTTGGCCTTTTCGAGCGTTGGCGATCTTTACAAGTACCAGTTTGGTAAAACCTCTCTGAACTCCTCCTGATCACTGTAGGTTTAGAAATAGGAGGGCGGTCCGGAAACGTATCATTAAAAAGATGTTTCGTTTCATTAAAGGATCGTTGGCGATCTCCGAATCCTCTGATCATCAAAACGGTAATGCGTTCTCTTTCAGTAACTGTGATGTAAATGTTCGTAGTTTCTTACAGGTAAAAAGGTGAAATAATAGATAATCTGGGAGCAAAATTTAAAAATCTTAATAAAAGTTACCTCATATCTTTTTAACTGATGGATTTAGGTATAGGACATGAAACAGGAACTAGGGCTAAAATTTTGCGTAGATTCAGAAAGTAAATTGAAAATAATACTATTTTATTTAAAAACACAACATCGGTTTATTTCGTGTTTGTGAAGCACCCTGTATACTTTTAATATTTTTTCAAGGCAAATATAACAAAGATCTACAACTTTTATCTGAAATATTTTTTGATCAGAGGCGGCGTTTTCGAAATATCGAGGGGGTCCGGGACTTTTTGAACACAGTGTATATTTGATGATATATCCTAATATTGTTGACAATAATTTACCGCTTTGCAGTCTAAATCAAAAATTTGATTTATTACTATGATATTACTACGAGATCAAAATGCTAGAATTAAAATAAGGTCTAGAAAAGATAAGATGTTTTTTGGTTTTGAACTGAAGGAATATACCTAAATAATCATTATTTAAATCAAGATAAAAAAGTGAAAATAGAGAAATATTTTTCATTTTTTTATAATGTTCTTAAATACATTAAAAAGAGCTTTGATTATACCGATGATAGTATTATTGGTTAAGTTGGGATATCTCTCTTTAGAACCCGATTCAAAAAATATTCCTTTTTTTAGGTTTTTTGTCAGTTTAAAACAGGAATTAAATTTACAATATGCAGTTAATCTAGACAAATTATTTGGCAAAATTATGTTAGTTTTTTTATATGGGCTGTTTGGCCTTACAATACTATGTGTTTTGGCCACAAATTATGTTAGTTAAATAACTTATTTTTAAACCAAATATTTGGTATTCTTTCACAACTAGCCAAAAATAGTCATTTATTTTTTAGAATACAACAGTCTTGAATATTCATTTGTAATAATTTCTTTTGCTCCAAGGATTCCTGCGACTTCTTCATTTTTGGATCGTATTTTTTCCGTAATAATCAATAAGTGGCCAATATTATTAAAATATGTATGAACTGCTTGTCTCTGCTAATTCAGAGAAAACCTGCTTAGAGTTTTATCAGACAGGAACCAAAATAAATATAAATACAAGTAATTTTTTAATTATAAAAATGTTATTTCTTTTTCTATTTAAGAATACATTTTCTGTAACTATTTAAGTAAAAGCACGTTGTTTTCCGTTTAAAGTTAATGTTTTTAATATATTAAGAACACATTTTCTGTAACTTTTTAAGTAAAAGCTTGTTGTTTTCCGTTTAAAGTTATTGTTTTTAATATATTTTTGTTAATTTACAGAAAACAATTTAAAGCATCTTTTTTTCATTTTATTATTTTATTATGCACATTATTTGGGTTATTAAAATAAAACTTAATTAGTGTTTTATTTAAGTACGTTTCCTACATAATTCATTTAATTTTTTTAATTCTGAAACAAAAAACATTAATTGGGAGTTATTGATAAATATTTTAATAATAAATAACTAAACAAAATATCTATTGAGCATTAGCAACAATAGTAATTTATAAAATAAAAAAAGTATAATTAGGTATTATTTTTCAACGAAGAAGGATTAAAATTGTTATTCTTAAAAATATTTTTCAAAAAAGTTAAAGCGCTAAAAAAGTGTTCATGTGTCCTCCTTTAGCTCTGTAACGAGTTGGCAACCTTAGCTTGTACCCATATAAATTATTCAGGGACACTTGGGCCTTACTGTTTTTCTAGAAACGTTAATATTGTGAACAGTTATTAGGTATTTTTGACGTTCAATGTTGTCAGTTCGCCGGATTTGATCTATTATTTCAGAAGACAAAAAAAAAGGAAATTTTTAGATGGTAATAATATTTCCAAAAAGACAATCTGGATCAGCCAAAAAAAAGCGATTTGGAATCAGGTATCATATTTAAAGAAAGTATATTTTAAAATTGACATTAGAAACCGGTTATGGTCTATAAAACTGGTCAGGTGGTGGTAAATGATTTACTTGTTGGATTTAACTTTGACACCGACCACACCTTTGCCTTATTAAAAACTCCAATTACACAAGAAAGTTTTTCATTTTGTCCACCAACAATAAGCGGCTGATTTGTCCTTTTGTTAGATATATCTCCACGGATTCTTCTCCTAAGAGTTAGCCTGTGTAATTTGTCCCTTAGCAGCTTCCAATAGGGCAATAAAAAATTTTACTTTCGGACATGCCTTAATAGTCCGCCTGGAAAAATCCCTATATCCGCACTTTCTTGCCTCCTTAATAACTTAGTTCTAAGCTTTCGAAATTGCTACCTGTAGAGGTTCCCTTTTCCGCCACACCTCTATGTCTCACAGAAAAAAGACTATAATATATTGAATAACAAGGCTTTGATTGCTTGATTTTTAATTTATCCAATAAAAGTTAAAGTTTATTTAATTAATTATGTTTGGGACAACTGAGGAGAAATAATTGATGCTATTACAAGTATTATATTCAGACCATATCAAAATAGTATTAAGTTAAAATATCTTGTTATTATGTAAATGATTTTCTATATTTAAAACTAAGAGAAATCTGTACTTCCTTGAAAATCACAGAAATTATTGTGTTTAAAGCTTACGTGATCCAGGAAAAATTTGCAATGTTTATTGCAATGGAAACTTAACTTGGGTTAAATTTAAA
>JAHBCN010025355.1:0-11224 GCA_019359885.1 Listronotus oregonensis | reverse complement strand
AAAACTTTAAGACGTTGTTGGAATTCCTACTATTCAGTCCTAATGCCATAATAACAACGCATTTTTGCTGAATAAGTTTAGAGGCACTTAAACAGCATAAATCAATTAACGGTAGAAATCGTTTCGAGATATTGACACAAACTTCAACTTGGCCATTTTTAAAACAAAACACACACATATGGTCCATTTGGCGTTCAATAATTTACCCTATATTTAGGATTTCTATACTCATAAAATTATAACCTATCGAAAAGTGCTTAGGACAAAAAAAAATCTACATGAAATAAGCTTTCCGGATATGAAACACTCGTTGAAATCCGTTAATCCATTTTCCAGTTATAGCGTTTTAAAGAATTAATTACCAAAATTTGACGTTTAGAAGTGTATCGCAAGCCAGAGGTCCTCAATTCAAAAACTGGCATAAACGTCTAGAGATATTGATATGACCTTGGTAACAACCCATATTATAACGACCAAAAAAAATTACCACTGAAATGGGAGACACTCGAATTTATTGTTTTTTGCAGCACTCTATTGATGACCCTGTACATCATGATAATATTCATCTTACTAAAACTAAATGCAATACAGCTTAAAGTAGAAGAAAAGCGACTTTAAGCTTCGTTTTAGATATTCAAAAAGTTAATTTTTTTAAAAGTTACAGCAGTTTGAAAATTGGTCTAAAAATTAAATGGTACGATCTTTTTGTTGAGCAGTTTATTATAAGCGCAAATAACCCCCATTTAAATCAACTAAAAAATTAATTTCCCTATCTATATTATGATAGTTTTATATTTTGATAGTTGTTTTACATTATTTACAAACAATATTATAATAAAAGAGAAACATGTCATCAAATGTAGGTTAATTACTTAGTGTTAAAAAAATTATAAAATTTCCATTTCTTTTAAAATAAATAGGTACACAAAAAATATGGCTCACAGATGTTGGTATTCCCCATAAAAAAAGAAAAGGTAAAACCTGTTTTCCTGTTGGTTTCGGACAAAATGGCTGCTGGACGACGCCGTGCTTCTACACTGGTAGTGGTCACGTGAAGAGCCAAACCATACAGGAACGATTGCCGAAACTGGATGACCAAAACAAAAAAACCGTAAAAATCCTGTTTGAAGAAAAACAGTATTAAGACCCTTAAAATTCGTACTAAAGACCAAATAATTTATAGTGATAATAAACTCAGTATTATATAGATATTTATGGGTATTTTAAGTATGAGTTAACTCACCATAAATGCGGGTTACAGGCTACCAACGAAAGAAGTCAGTGGCTACTCCTACAGAGGAAATGAACATTGCACACTGCTATAAAAAACACACAAAATTAGCAAGATGACTTGGATAAAACTAGATTTGAAAATTGAAAGAAAATAGCATTTATCACTATATTAGAATTTTAACATACCTGTTTGCAAATCAACCAATAATAGTCCTGATAAAACATTACCAGTTGACCATTTCACGCCATACCACAAGAAAATATGCAAATTTTAATGCATCCACGTGAATTTGGCAGAACCGCCATTAGGCAAAAAACCGCCTGAGCAGGAAAAGAGAACCTGTTGTCTCGCCGGTACAATATCTGCTGCCCGGAAACGAGAAAATCGTACCTACATATCGAAGTACTTGTGTGAATATTTCTACTGAAAATCGAAGACAAATTGTGGCAACACAGCGACTTGTGCGGCCGTGTAGCTTCACCACCGAAGCGTTATCAGTAAAGGATCTTGAAACAGCTTTAGCCAAGCAGGCGTCAGTGGGAAAGGGCAGCGGTGCCGCAATTATTACTTTAATAAAACAGGTTTAGAAATCGTTAAATTTATTTGTATAAGAAAATAATTAATTGCCGTTGATACTAATTGAATATAATATTATTATTATGAAGAAAACTATATAAAAAACAACTTGTAGCTTTAAACGCTACAATTTTTTGGCTTTAACTGTAAAACTCACAAATTAAACAATATTATTAAATCCATTGTGAAAACAAAGACATATGTATTGTTAAAAATATATGTTAAAAACGCAATGATACGGCCACTACAAAATCTATGCCACTTTTAAAACATTTTAAACCTAATAAATAAAGGGTCGGAATTACCGCCCAGTAATTTATTATAATTGCAGATTTAAAAAAATTAAATATGCTCGATAAAAAAAAATCAAAATTCCAGATAAAATAATAAGAAATACCTTATATTCATTATAAAATCACAGTATAAAATATACTATTTGCACGGTAAATTCTGTTTGGTATGTTAATGAAATGTGCACTAACAAATATATATATATATATATATATATATATATATATATATATATATATATATATATATATATATATATATATATATATATATATATATATATATATATATATATATATATATATATATATATATATATATATATATATATATATATATATATATATATATATAAATGTTGATAATTTACGTTCACTATTAAATAAAATTTTGCACTTTAGAGTACTATAAACGCTTGATAAGTCGTATTTTCTATTAAGACTAACCAAAACTATTTATGTATAACCAAGTGCTGACACTAACCAATACTATTTATCTATAACCAAGTGCTGACCAAAAGTACCGAACGCCTTTTTGCCCCAAACGCAAAACGCTATCAATTTTCTATTATTTTTATTAAATTTTTATTATTTTAGGAAGCATGTAAATTTTATATCTGCCATTTATTAGATTTATCGAGCATCTATTATTTTATCAAATATTGTTTCTTTGGATAAATTAACTGGAAAATGTAATATGCACTTGGTTTAAAATAACGAGCATTTAATTTGTTTTAATAAATAAATATCTTTTTAACTTTTTTAAGTGTTACTTGTTACTCAAAATGTTGAAATGATGTTGAATGAAATTAACATAGGAATTTTTTTAATCCTTCGTATAAAAATTAGTTTTTACATTTTCACTCAGTTACTAACTAAATGATGCTTAATTAATCATTATTTGTATATTATAAAAATGTCTGAATTTGCATGTTTTATAATTTGTTTAGTACTATTATTGTAGTATTTTAATTGTATAGTATTATTTTTTTTTAATGTTAAGTATCCCAGTAAATACCGCAATACATTAAGCAAATTTTTCCGACATCATTTTATTTTACATTTTTTTTTTGTACTCAATGCATAAACCTATCTAAAATAAAGTATATTATTATTAATATTATTATTATTATCATCCATTTTTAATATTTGTTATCTATATTACTTTTTAATTACAAGCAAAAATTATATGTTTTAAGCCATAAATTGTATTTTTTTAGGTACCATCCAACACATTTATAATTCGCGCGCTTACTTCGTAATATCCAAGTAGAGTGACGTCATAATTCTCGTGTGCAGGCTGTTCTATTAGAGATGGCATTGTCGTAGTCTGGCAGAATTTTGGTTAGATATTAGTGTGCCAGATCTATTCTATTTAAAAGAGGGATAAAAATCAAAAAATTTGACGTTTACTTTTTTTTATACTTTATATGGAAAATGTATCAGTGCAAAAAATATTTTGAGGGTGATCTGACAAACAGTTGTGTCAAGAATAGGGGCGCAAAACTCAAATTTTTGTATTCTACTGATTAATACCCCTATAAATAGTAAACCATTGTACTTATGTCTTATACATACATTTTTAAAAAAATAGAAAAAAATGTATAAAAAAAATGGACAAGTTACAGATCCTCAAACCGTTGGTTAATTGCTTGTCTAATATCCCAAAAGTAATAAAGTTATTCTGGTTCATCTCCTTTTACGAATGTCGCCGCTTGGACTATTACAACAAACGTAATCCAAAAAATTTAAATTTCGTATAATTTTCAGAACATTTAAAAATAGGTGTACGTTGCAGTGCTATGGTTAGTTCCAGAGCAATTGCGTATAATTAGAAATCAAAGAACAAACATGAGGTAGCAGGTTGTTAGTAATGTCAAAGACAATTGTAGTTATCACTATAGACGCCCAGTCCCTTTGTATAAGTACTTTTTGCCGACAATCGAATTTTATTAGAATATTTAATTTTTACCTGCTGAGGTACCTCTCAGCGTTGCCGCTTTGAGTTCTTACTATGTCATAGTCTATTTAAAACGTAGGCTCCCTCCGCACATATTTATGTTGCAAAAACAACAAACTGCTTTTTGCACAGAAATTGGTCGAGGAAACGAAGTAATGCACGATGAATTTTTTGTGCTGTAAGATGGATTTAAATGCGGTAAAACTGCCGTAGTGCATTAGAAAAATAAATTTTTGAAATTCATTTTATAGTTTGTAATTAGAAAAAAATATATAATTATAAACCTAAAAATGCATTTTTTAATACACAAATCCAGTTTTTTCTTTGCCATTAACTAAATTTGTTCATTAAGTTTGTAGCCGTTCATACGAATCAAATGCAAAAAACCGCTTACAAATCCAATCTGCAAAAAAACCCTCGTAAGGCCTATTTGAGAGGCTGGTACGCTGGCCAGTACACCACCGCTGTTAGTAAATAAATAAATTAATATTGTTAATATAAAATAACATTAGAGTTTTTGTTGAATTTAACTTTTTTATGTAAACAAAAAGGTAATAATTGTGCAATTGGGCATCATTTAATATGAAATGTAAATACAGAGTGTTTCAAAAGTCCTGAATGGAACTAAAATTTTCTATAAGTTGGCTAGTGGGGTTAAGGAAAAGCTGCTAAAAATATTTAAAAATTATTAACAATAATATAAATCAAATTACAGGTCCTATAATTTTTTCAAAAAAGAGCAGACTTTTGAGCAATCTTATACAGTTATAAAAAAAATCGTCACATCAGCTCTTTTATATTTATTGTACTTTTATTATAAAACTTTATTTACGTAGTATAATTGTTGCTGGGTCTAAATTGTATAGTTTTTAAATATTACGCAAATACCCATTTATTAAGAACAATATAAAAGACAATTATTTATTCTAAAATTTTAATCACGACCCCACTTTTTGGGATGTAAAATTAACATGAATATTTTTGTTTTAATTTGACAAATGTTTTTATTTTTTAAGTTTTTCGAAAATGAAGTAATAAAAAAATCAAAAATGTTAATTTTTCGATTAAAAAGTTTTTTAGATTTTTTTTTAATCATAAAATTGACATTAAAAAAAACTGAAGTATTTGTCTTTGTACGTGGAATATGAAACAAATTACTGGAAATTGCAAAACTTAAACGAATGCATTTTTATTTTCAAAATAAATAAAATTTAAAAGATTTTTTTTTGTAAATCTCGATAAAGGGAGCAGATACGATTTCAATTCAAACTGGATTTTGCAGTACAAATAAGAAGTATTCGAATCCTGCGCCCCATAACTTTCACATTTTTAATAATCTTACCCATGCTTTAGAGGTACCGTGCATAGTTAAATATACCGATAATTTAAGCAGGAATATAAAATATAATTGAATAAGAGAAAAATTACTATAAAATTAAAATTAACGCACGACCTTAATTGTTTTCCATATTCCCCAGTGTAAGTGGCTTCCAATCCCCCCGGAACTTAATTTATTAAAATTTATTTTAGTCCTAAAATTAAATATAGAACCTTGTTTGTAATCATCAGGAGTAACCGCAACAACTGCCTGTTTTTTTCCACAATTTACAGAGAGGTGAGAAAAAACATGCAAATATGAATTTTATACCAAATTTTCGTTTTTTGCAAATTTTAAAAAATCACGCCCATTTAGGGGTTGGAAAATCGCCAAATCTGAAGAATTGCGAAAATTGTAATGGTATTAAAAGTTTCTTCTTACTGTGATTTTTGTTTCAAATGGACCTTGGAAAAATGAAGTAAGTTTTTATCCCTAAGAAGCTCGTAAACCAACCCCCATGGACTATGTGTGGGTGCAATCATCCCCTAAAATATATAAAATCGTATACAACTTCAAAAATTGCAAAACATCGGATTGTTTAGGACATGCCTAATAAGAAATAAATGTTTATGATAATCAACTACCCTATTCTAAGGGTGGAACCACCCTTATCAATAGGAAAAATTAAATAAAATACTAGCTATTCCAAGAAAAGTCTTAGTTGGTATTTTTTTGATCCAAGTATATAAACCAGGTGTAACTAGATTTTTCTAGTTTACTTTTAACCAAAACCACTCCTGCAAGGGGGTATCCCCTAAAATGTAGAAAATCATATACAACTTAAAATTGTAAAAAAAATTAGATGTTTTGGGATATCTTAAATATGATGGACAGTTTAAAGTAAGTTTTGATAATAAACCACTCCTAAAATTAAGGGTAAAGAAACCCGCATTATCCGAAAAATTAAATAAAATGTTTATGCAAAAAGCGTTTTGGGCTCATATTTTTCATCCCAGATATACAAAGTAGACCTTCTTAGGTTTTTCGAGTTCATTTCTAATCAAAGCTACCTTGCAATGGGGTAAATTCATCCCCTTAAATGTATAAAATCATATAAAACCTTTTAAATATTAAAAAATATATTTGGATGTTTTAGAATATCTCAAATATAACATGAATTTTCTTAATTTTAGGGATTAATTTACCCCCTTGCAGGGGTGGTTTGGCTTTTTACCTTGGATCAAAAAAATACAAAGCTAAGACTTTTTTTGTAAAAGCTAGAATTTTATTCATTTTATTTTAATAATAAGGGTAGTTTTACCCTTAGAAAAGGGTGGTTGACTATCATATACATTTATTTGTTATAAATTATGTCCAAAAAATCTGATTTTTTTGCAATTTTTAAAGTTGTACTTGATTTATATTTTAGGGGATGATTGTACCCCCACATAGTGCCTGAGGGTTGATTTACAACCTTCGCAGGAATGAAAATGTATTATTTTATTTTTTTAAGGTCCATTTCGAACAAAAATTGCAATAAGAATAACTTTTAAGACCACTTCTTTTTTTGCAATTTTTTAGATTTGGCATCTTTCCGACCCCTAAATAAAAGTGATTTTAAAAAATTTGCAAAAAACGAAAAGCAATGCTCTTTCTAAATGAATAAATGTGAAAAAACAGGCAGTTTTTAAGCGATTTTTGCGGTCACTCTTTTAAATATCAAAAATATTTGAATTAATACCTATCAAAAGGTTACTCTAAACACCGATTAAATTTTATGTGACGATCATATAATTATAAGGTATTTATTAGTCTAAATAATTTTAATATACATAGATAAATACTTACGACAGTTTATAATCAATTGCTTACATAGTGTACTATTCTTGTAAGGAAAACAAAAAAGCTTAACTTTATCTGCTCTTCGACTTAATCGGCATTCATAATATTGACATAGATTTCCCGACATTTTAACAAGAATACAAATTTTAATTACCACCAGGAAAAACACAAACAAATCACAACGCACAAATGGCAATACGATATGCAATGAACAAAAACGTTTTTTTTTATTTAACTCCAAAAAACTAGCCGTTTTTTGTTTCTTTGATTGCCACAAATAATTCTCACTTTATTTGCCAATAGCAATAAACTAAAAAATATATGAGTTTATTTGGATTTTTTTATAAAAAATTAAATAAATTTAGGTGAGCTTATACAAACATTTCTTTTTATTTAATTTAAAATAAAACACTAGGTATAAAGTTTCACAAATTTTTATTCAGATAGATCTGACACGTGTTTCGGTCTCACGACCATTTTCAAAGATCTTTTTAAGATTTTAAGATTTTTTTTTTTTTTAAGCTCATTCTTCTTAAAAAGATCTTTGAAAATGGTCGTGAGACCGAAACACGTGTCAGATCTATCTGAATAAAAATTTGTGAAACTTTATACCTGGTGTTTTATTTTAAATTAAATTTGTTACAATGTTTCACCTAGAGCCTACCGCAAATTCAATAGAAATTTCTTTTTATGTAAGGATGTCTTATAATACAAAAATAGAATTTGTAAAAATTTGAAATCATGTTTACCAACGTGTATTCTTATACTAGGTATAAATATATTTGAGGAAATATTTCCCCACAGTACAAGTTTAAATAAATAAAATTGTATTATTTAATAAAGAAAAAAAAATAAGATTAAGATTATTAAAACGAATATAAATTCAAAGCCTATTTTCGACAGAAATAATTCCTTCTTTCTGTTACTTCTTTTATTGGTTTGGCAACAGTGTTCGTTTATACAGCAGCGTGTGCACATATATTCTCTCGATGGACGCTCGCTCAAGGAATCTCAGCAAGCGAGCGTCCAAACCTATTACCAAAAATTTTACATTGTTCTGTGTGTCTATAGTGATAACTACAATTGTCTTTGGTAATGTCTATTTACATTGTTGATTTTGTGTTAAATAACCACATTGCGTTTGTCATCGTTGACTTTTTCTGCGGAAGGGGAAGGCTTCTACACTTTTTTCACAGTGTTACTAAAAAATTATTTACATTAAAAAATTACAGAAATTTTGTAAAAAAATGTCCTACCTTAAATAAATATTATTGCTCTTTTTATATTTAGCGACGATTTTCTCGGAAACCGTAAGTTCTATCAAAGAAATGCAAAAGACAAAAACTTAGATTTTTCAAAGGCCGACTTGCTAGTGCCATTTATTTTAAAAAATTTATCGTACACATAAAATTTTGGTGACCAAACCTCTACAATCTTTCCTTAATTTTAGTTTTAAAAGTTTGTTTTTTGGTAACTTAAGACGGCTGAAGCTCGGAGTGGGTACATTTTAGGACACATGTTTTTAGAAAAAGCCTATTAGCTTATAATTTTTTATAGCTTAAGAGTGCATTTACGCTACACCTTGGGGGTCGGGCGAAAGGACGCGGAGACGGTGGGCGGAGACGGTGGGCGGAGACTAACAAACTCCCACTACCACAATTTTCGTATAGCCGCATTAAAAATATTATATTTTATTTAGGTTCTTCCAAATTCGGTGTATCGATGCCATGTTGTTTCCGATTGCAAGCCTACAGGAGAAAACGTTTTTCGATAACTATTTTTTACTTAAATGACATAAATTATACACAATTTTAAAGGTAAGGAAATAATATATGCCTCTGCTGTAACGGATTTTTAAAATATGAGTCGAGTTAAGAGAAAATAGTATCTAAACATAACCGATTTTGGGATGACTTTCACACAAGGAAATATTAAAAACTAAATCCAAATTTAAAAAGCTATTACAGCAGAAGTCTAGATTTAAGTGTTGGCTTTTATATAGTTTTTGAAAATTATCGATAACTTATACCGTTTTTGAGAAAAACGTTATGCCCCGAACCCCAAATGGGATCCAATTTTCGCGGCGCGAAAAGGGGAAATGCTTGTTTTTAGTGAAGGCGAAATACTTTTTTTTGTTTCTTTAGGGCAGCCAAAAAAGACTTATGCAGAGGGTAATCATATATCTTAGGGGTATTTTCATTATCCGTTTTTAATTTAAGATATTACATAATAAATTATAAAATGCCATAGAATTTCCAAAAGTTTTTTAAAGCAAAATTTAAAGAACTTCAATATTTTAAGGATTTCTTTTTCTATTTAACACATTTTCGGATTATTTTCTTTGGAAAAATCACGGAAACATTTATAGGTTTCTGATTTTTTTTTAAGGATTTTTATTTGTTTTATGGTAACATGTGAATTTGTAAGGAGCAATAGACTCTGTTTTCTGCAAGGGTCTTTTCCGAAACCTTAATCTAAAAGGTTCTTTCTTGTAAGTCCGGCGAGTATCCCAAAAAATATTTTGTAATCATTACGCTATTAATATTATTGTAGTATGGAAAGTTAAAACTTTTTAATGCTTGCTTGATATTATTATTTGGCTCGAGTCTTCGTCAGGTACTTATTTCACCAGCCTATTTCATAAATACTTTTTATAGTCTGGCTTTAAGCCCTTAAAAACCATAAACAAATAAAATCCTTGCACGCGCGCATCTAAGCACTCAAGGGTAAAAAACAACGAAACAGGTATACCCGGTTTTTGACAGAGCCCTTTTTTGTCGATACTAAGTATGTACTTTATTCACCGCAATGCCACGCTCCACGCATAAGTAAAAAAAGGCTTTAGGAGTCAAGCCTCCAACGTCGAAAACACTTTCGCGGCTTTTAAATAGCAGATGATTTCCCCTTTGGGCTTTTGGAGTAAAAACCCCATTTTCCTTGCGCTAGCAGAGAATTTTTGTAGATCTCCAAACACGATGTCCCCTGAACGGAGGTCAAACCGGAATTCAAATATTTAAATGACCTTATTTTTAGATTTTTTTATTCAGAATTTTATAATTATTTTTTTTAGGTACATAATTAAGACTGTCAGATAATATAGGGCATCCTGTATATCAACATAAAAAGTTGAGATAAAATAGCTTTTTAGGGTCGGAAAGAGTAGATTCCAGAAATATTTTGGTTATAGAATTACTCTCTCCATCTATACGCCAACTCGGAAACTACTGAATATTCTTATTCTAGTAAATCAATAAAGCTTTCGTATTGAAATTTAAAGTGGATTTAAATAAAGAAAATTAACTAAATTCGAAAAGAGAACTAAAATGCTTTTAGCACTTGATGTAAAATATTGACTTTTTTATCGCAATTTTACTACATTTTGGTAGATTGCTATATAAAAGTGTAGAATACTTTTTTTAAAGGATCTTAAAATTCCATTACAATCTGAAAGTTTTGTTGAATATATGCTTAGATATTTATAGGTACTTTTAAATACACACAGGGATTTACAAGCAATATATGGTAAAAATCTATATTTTTTAGTTTTAGAAAATACACGAGGTCAAAAAATTATTTAGTTTATTTAAGTTACCTAAGTTAAATTTTAAATTACTTTTTTAAGCCAGCAAATAAAAAGTAAGATATATTAAGAAATATTGAATTTTTCTACATTTTTGAAAAACATGCTAATTAAGTTTAAAATTTTTGAATATACAGACCCTATAAAAAGACATGTTTAAGTGGTAAAGTAATAGCTTTTTAAATAGTAGAAGATTATTAATACGACGTTAGTAGGAAATATTTCTTCTGATTTTTTATATTATCCTCATTATAACAACCCAGATATATTTGGCCACCGGATGTATTTTTGAATAGTTCCTAATTCTTGGACACGTTTTTTAATTTTATTTTTATGACAGCACACGAAGGCTAGTATGGAACCTAAGTACTAGGTACCGTAAGTACCGGGCTTTTAGATGTTAGATGATACCTGAACACACCGG
>JAHBCN010025354.1:0-11253 GCA_019359885.1 Listronotus oregonensis | reverse complement strand
CATATATACATTTTTTTAATTATCATTTTTTAATGTTGCTTTCTTGAAAAAAACAAAATTTTTTTTCGATTCTAACTAATTCTGTCTTGTAAAAAATTTAATTGAAACTTTTTAATTTCTTTTTTTTTCTTTATTTAAAAACCCTACAAAGTTTTGCAAAAATTTTTTAAAAGTGCGTTCCCAAACATTTTAACAAAGAGCATATCTCGATTCTCTATATTCGTTATATACATTTTACCTAAAATTTCCAGAAAAAATTTCCCCTGCTCTTTAATCCGACAACTCTTGTTTTCTGGTAGATAAGGCCTGTTCCATATTAGGCGACAGACAATTTAAAGAAAACCATAACTTGGTCAATTTCGTGTTTATGTTTTGAAAAAAAATCACAATAATATTTTGTTATATAAAAACGTAAATTGTTTATGAAAAAATGGGAAAATTTAAAAGTTTTTTTTTTAAATATTTTTACGTAAGTTTTACGTTTAAATTAAATTACCCCATACCTTTTTTTATTAATAATACCATTTTCACCCCTTTAAAAAAAGGAACCCCCCTAAATAAAGATTAAGAGGTAAAAATTTGGGTTAAAATATTGTTATATATTTAACAAAAAAAATGCACTAATGGCTGGTTTCTGTGAAATTCTTCAAAATAATAGGAAAACCGTAATTTTTTTCCCCAATTTTTTTTTTATTGTCTCACTTTAAAAAAAATTAAAAAAATTTGGGCCCTTTTTTTAAATAAGCAAAGGAAAATATATTGTTATGTTTCTTATCGCATCTTTTTTTTAAACTTTTATTACTTTCTTTCACTGTCATTTTTGTAAATATTGTTTTATAAAAAAGGGGCACATCATTTTTCTTATTCTGATAGCCATTTTTTATATGGTTTTTTTTAAATAAAAAAATTTAATAAAATATGTTAATAGCAAAGGCAGAGGGGTAGTAATATAATAAATTTTTTAGCGAAGGACTGACCCCGACGTGCGGCCCAATCTGTTTTGAGATGTCAATATTGATAGTCGGGTTAAAATTTATTACCATAGCATATAAAAAGTTTAATAAGGATAATGGAACAAAAATTTTTTTTTTAGGGTCAACATCTTTCAGATGAGTTGAAAAACCAAAAAAAATATTGGATCACGAAATTTGGAAGATCGAAAGCACTTAAAATTATTTTTGTTATTTTGCTTACTTCTAATTACGAATATTCGCGGGTTTTGGAATTTAGTTAAAATTTTAAAATTCCCTTTATTATTATAGTATCGGCTTCCCCAAAAAGGGTTTAACTAGTAGTATAAATAAACATTATGATTTTTTTTTAGGTAGTACCAAATAAAGGAATTTAAAAACTTTTTTCCCCTTTTTTTTTATAACTTAGCAAAAAAAAAAATTCCCCTTACTTTTTCAAAAGGGTTTTTTTATAATTTTCAAAAAAATTAACAACCTTTGAAAAGGGGTTTAATTTTAGAAAAAAATTTTTTTTTTGGAAAAAAAGTCAATTTTTTACCCAAAAAAAAAACTTAAATTTTTACTCAAGAAACAGTTTAAGTTTTCCTTTAAATTTATGCTGCCCCTTTGGAACAGAAGCTGTCTACTAAAAATGAGAAAAAGGCAACTTTATAGTGTTAAAAAATTATAATTTAAAAAAATTAAACTCGCTTTTTTTTTTTTTTACGAAAAATATCTTTAGTTCTGATGTGAAAAAAAAAGTATAAAAAATTTTTTTTTGTCTTTATTGGTAAATCATTTATTTCTTTGTGCGGTAAAAAAAATATGTATTATAATTATTTTAAAAATTGATTGAAAGCAAGTGAAAAAATAAAAGATGAAATTGTATGTATCTAAATAAATAATTTTTTTTTTAAAATAACATTGTTAAAGCTGCTGGTTTTTTGTTGTTCCTCTCTTATGTATGATCGGATAGTTATGAGAAAAAAGGGGGGGGTTTACAAATTGCAAAACATGCATATTTTGCATATTTTGTCCTTTTTTTAAAAAAAAGCATTTTTTTTGATACATTTTGATTTACCTGCATTTTGGTCATTTTTTCCCAAAAATTTTTTTAAAACCATTTGATATCTAAATTCTTTATCATCAGTCGGGGGCCCCACTCCAATACTCTAATTTTTGGGGAAATTTCCCCGGTACTAACTTAAATGAGGTTTTTATTATTTTATGATAGGGTTGCCTTTTTTCCCAAATTATTAATACTTTAACAATAACCCAAGGTTCGGCACATTTGGGGAAATTTTTAAATATTGGGTGGCCCCAATAGACTCGGGTTAGTATTTTTATTTTTTTAAAAAAAATTTTTTTGTTTTCAGCAGAGTGATTTTTTTAAATTGGGGGAAAAAAAATGGCGAAAATAGTAAAAACTGCGACGTGGTTAAAAGGGGATTTCCGAGTTAGAATTTAGTGGAAAAAATTTTTTTCAAAGCCTGTTCAAAAATAATTGTTTGTGAGAAAAAGTTTCAAGTGGATCAGCATTTAAAAACGGGGCTCTTTTCGCGGGTTACAAAAATGAAATGTGCGCCAGTTCAGCAGAGTTTAAAAAAAAGCTTTTTTAAAATGTGGGTGCAAAATCTCAGTCGGAAAAGGAACTTTTTCAACAAGACTTTTTGTCAAACTATGATGGAAACTAACATACCACTAAGAAAACTTCAGCATCCCCAATTTAGAAGTTTTCCAAAGGCACAACAAACCATTCCCGAGGGAGTCGACACTCAGAAAGAAAAATGTTCATTGGGTCTGAGACAGTCCTTCAAAATAAAATTTTTTTAATTGGCGAGAAAAACTTTTACATCGTTGGGATAAAATTTTAAGATGCTTGTGGCAGATATATCGCACATCTGAGGGTTGGGCACTTGAAGAAAATAATTCTACAAACGCATACCTAAAGCTTGAAGCAGTTGGAGAAAACCAATAAGGACGGTATCCAGATTCAACAGCAGTCTCTATCAAGCTTCTTTCTTCCAAACCCAGTGCCAGAAGAAAAGTTCTTAGTCTTCTATCTGATGCCGCGCCCTTTGGTGAAAGTAGGACAGAACCTTAAAGTATTTTACCCCAATATGGTGCATGTTACATTTTCTTCTGCACGGGATAAACCGAGTAAGAAACCATCAGAACAGCATTTCCGCTAGTAAATAAGCTAATTTCAAGTGTTAAAAAAGGCTTTATCAAAGCCCTCTAAAGTGCAAATGTATGGGGCGACTGCCTGGGTTGGTTTACCACCGGGAATTTAATTACCAGATGGGGAACGTGGATTAATGCAGCTATAACCTGAACACTTTGATGCCGTTAAAGACTTATTTTGGACTTGGAGGACGACGCTCAGAGTGTAGTTCAAAGGGACTTGTTACAAAGTGCAAGTGTAGCTAGAGATTTAGTTTTTATTAAAGTTCATTTTGGTTTTATACCAGATAGGGTCACATCGTTAGAGAGTGGACAATTAAGTTTAAGAGAGTCCATTAGTACCATTGACACTTTTTTGGCTAAGTGTGGCAACGTTCCGGGTAAAGTTGGAGATCAAATAAGGCGCAAAGCGGATGGACGTTTGAAGAATGAAGGGTATAAATTTTTAAAAATAGTCAAAAATATCTACGAAAATAAGTCTTCTGACGAACATGTACCATGGCCTTATAGTATACTTCCAAAACTTATTTGTAATTATCAGTAGACGTTGAAAGAACCTTTTCTTTGTATAAACATATTTTCACTGATGAAGAAATCATTTTTACTAGAAAACTTCGAAAATATCTTGTTGTCAATACCTTTTTTAGTATTTCCAAACGAAAAATTGTATAATATTTGTATTTTTTTTTTTGTGCTTTGTATATTTTGTATTTAATCTTGGATTAAGTTATAAACTAATTATGTACCATTTTAAAAAAAGTAAATAATTGTATCTGACCACAAAAACTAATATCTGACTATGTTTTTCATTTTCACCCCTCATGTGTATTTATTTTTCCAAATAAAAACCTTTTTTTGAAGATTTTACTTTTTTTCACCCTATTTTGTTCTATTACATCATTAAATTTTATTACATATTAATTATATTTTGTAATAAAAGTCAATATTTGTGCATATTTTTATGAAAAAAAATGCATATATATGCGCATATTTTTTCAAAAACTTGTTGCATATATTCCGTGCTTTAGTTATGAGTATAATACTCTTTTTCCAGCTCCAGTCAATCTAGACCTTGGTGAACACAAAGGGTCGGATGTTATGTTTCTAAATTTTAATCCTTTTTCTTGACACTCAAATGGGGAAAAACTAAGCGATTTCAAAAAATTTTTATCGGGACAACTTTTCGGACCTAAAAACCTTGAAATTTCCGAACTTTTTTTTGGTTTTTTGCTTATACTTCGTTAAGGGAGTCTCTCACAGAAAAAATATTCTCCCCTAAATTATTTCAACTAACTCTTCGTCAAATAATTTATTTAAACATTAAAATCGATTTGGCCGTCCAAAGCAAACGCTCGTTGAAAAACGGCTATTTTTTCCAACTTTTCCAAAAATCTATTTCCGGCATTTTGAAGAGCTGTAACCCAAAACGGTCACTCCAATCGAAAAAAGTTATAAAAAAAAGTTGTAGAGCATGACATTCTGCGTTCAGGAAGCACCAGTATTTTAATATTGGCCCAATATTTAGATACATACTGAGTAATATTTTAACAGACAACGATTCTACCCTCTTACTTAACTGTTTAAACCTTTTCTAGGTTCAACAACCACAGTAAAAATAACTTAATGATAGTGGAGAGGGGTTTTAGGTCAGCAACAATAAAAAATGTTTAAAAAATATGTAATTTGGTATTAAAATTATTTACATGTTGATGAATAATTAAAAATTTATGTACAGTCGAGAATTATACTAATATACCACTACTATACTAATACTACACTTCTGCTCCCCGAATCTCGAATATCAATAGTAATCAAAATGAATATAAAGAAAGATGTTTAAAAATGTTGAAAAAACGTTAAAAAATTTTTAAACTATGTTTAAAAATGTATACTACTACTACTAATACTAATACTACTTTTTCATCTCAAAAAATCAAAAAAGTAATAAAAAATGAATATAGAGAAACGTGTTTAAAAACGTTTTTAAAAATGTTAAACTATATTTAAAAATTTTTTAAAAAATAATTTAAAAATGTTCATTTACGCCTCAACCGTTTAGAAGAGCCTGGTTCTTCTTGTTCTGATGGAAAAAGGACGATGGTTTAAATTCTCGTTATCAGATTCCCTAGGAGGTCGTCGTAGTTATTTTTGTCTTCGTCTGAGCGGTATTTTTCTGATATAAGATTCATTATTTCTCGAGGGAAAATTTGCATTTCTTCAGTTGGTCTTAGGTATTCTAAATTAAAATTTATGCACTCATCAGCGGAATTATAGGATGAAACCCGCATTCCAGTTCTTGGAGTTTTATGAAGCTTTTTGTAGCACGACTTGTAGAACCATGCATCTATGGCAACCAAATCGCCAACATTATTGATTCGTTCTATAATTCTTTTAACTCCACTCATCGCCGACCGTTCATGCCTTCATTCCCGATTATTTTAGGCCAAATAATGTAACCTTGATAGTCATATCCCTTTTTCCCGGGAAGTCGCTCCTTGCTTCTTGGAAAGTTTTCTTCTGTAAACATGAAACATTGTTTTTAAAGTCAAAGATTGTTTCTTGATCTCAGAGTTTTTGAACCTTCTCCCTTTAAACGCCTACATGGCAGCTCTCAATCGCACGTTTATATACTTCTTCCTGCCGCCTTATGAACAATTAAATTTTCATTGTTCTTCAAGTAACTTTGGTTGGCCCCTTTTTTGGCCCCTTCAAATTTAAATTACCGAAGACTTTCAATCCCACCCCGTTAATCACCCTTCACCTTCACTCAAATTTTTATTGCGGATTCACATTTCATACTAGCCCACTCACCCGTGACCTAATTACAGAAAACGCGGAGGCTAAATCACTCGGTCTAAGACGAAATAAAACTGAGGAGCGAGCGAGGAACAAACCGGAAGGTGTTCGAGAAAAAAACCCGAATAACGGGGCGGACGTAGGCAAAACGCCCTTTCTCCTTTTTACCCCTAAGCGGGTCAGCCTAACAAGCAACTTCTCAATATTTTTCTAAACGGTTAAAAGGGAAAATTAACATTTTTTTAAACATTTTTAAACATTTCTTAATGTTTTAAAACTTTTTTTTAAACATTTTTTAAACGCCTTTTCTCTATATTCTTTTTTTACTTTTGTTTTTTTCGAAAGTAGAAAAATGGTTTTAATATAGTAGTAGTATATTAGTAAAAATTCTCGACTGTAATAAACTTTTTATTACTTATGAACTTGTAAAAAAAATTTAATACCAAATTACAAATTGTTTAAACATGTTTTTATTTTTTCTTGCCTAAACACCCCTTCCCACCTTATTAAGTTATTCTTACAGTTGTTAATGAACATGAAAGGGTTTTAAACAGTTAAAGAAAGAGCGCAGAATCGTTGTCTGTTGAAATCGATATTTTGCTTTTTTGAAGGAAAATGGAAAAACTGTCGGTATGTACCTAAATATTGGTAATGCTGGTGCATTTTAAACGCAGAATTTCATGCTCTACAACTTTCATTTTATGACTTTTTTCGATTGGGTGGCTGTTTTGGGGTTACCGCTTTAAAAAAACCAAAAATGATTTTTTTCAAAGAACTTGGAAAAAGCGGCCGTTTTTCAACAACGATTGCTCCTAGACGGTCAAACCGATTTTGCTATTCCTAGGTCATTCGACCAAAAATTTAATGCACTTTAATTTAGAAACGAATGATTTTTTTCAGTGAGGGCTTCATTAACGAGTTGTAAGCATAAAACCAAAAAAGTCCGAAAATATAGAAGTTTTAGGCCCCTAAAAGTTGTCCCGATAAAAATTTTTTTGGATTCGGGGTTAGTTTCACACTATTGGGGTGCCGCCCATTAAAATTTAGAAACATAACATCTTTAACTTTTTTTGGGCAAAACACCCTTCTAATGTCTAGATTGACTGGACTAACCCTACTATTTAAAATACCCCATAATCCCTATCGTAATATTTTTTTCGGGTAGGTTTTCAGACATGTTTTCTATTAAAACGTATATTTAGGGCCGTCTTTAACCTACTGGGGGCACTAGGTACTGTAGGATAATGGGGCCCTTTTGAGTATGATGACAGGGGACTATGTTATTAACACTGTCCGGTAGCGTGGTGGTCAGAGCCTTGGCTCGCCGCGCCGGCGATCCGGGTTCGAATCCCAGCCCCGCCGGCGACTATTTAGGTAGTAGTTATTTAAAATAACGTCCGTGGTTTTCACTACCGCGTTGTCTAAAGGGGTTTGTGAAATGCAACATTTGCATGTTTCAGTGCTTGGACAACGTTGACGGAACAACTGGGGAAGAAATGGGTTAAACACCGGAAAACCCGACACTCACGGTACTCTGGTACTTAGGTTTATATATGTATATATAATCCGTAGGATATAATATACATATATAATAATCCTTCGTGAGTTGTCATAAAGATAAAACACAGGCAAACACAATAGCGGTAGTTTTATTTTACAATTCCATTATAAAAAAACAGAAATAATCTAGTATTATCTGTTTTACCGGTTATCCGTTGATTATATTATCTGATCGGAAATAGGGAGCCATGGTCAACTGTCAGAAGTACCTTATAGGAAAGACGGCCTGCATATTATATTAATGGTGTTTATTAGTAAAACTGGCAAAGCTATTTCCACTTTGTATCACTAATATTAACATGTAAAAATTATTTTAAAAAATAATTAGAAAGTAAGAATTATATTTTATCGTGAGTTGGCTGAAGTAGATCTTTACAGTTGTTTTTTTATCTGCCAGAAATAGTAAAAAAAAAACTTTTTTCATGGTTAAAGAATTTATACGGGTTGTATTACAAAGCCCCTTTGTAGGTTTTAAAAAAAAAGTTTTTTGGGTTTAAAACAAAGTAATTTCAAGTTTTCTTTTAATTTATTAATTAAAAAAATCAGTTTTTAAAAAGGATGTATATGTATTCTTTAATCTTGTATTTCAGATTGCCACAATGGACCGGCCTTCTTCACGAAAGTGGTAAATTTCGCATCAGGCACCCCAACACCTCAAAAGATTAAGAATGGGGCTTCATACAGGCCCTTGCTGCGCTGGGGTAGTTGGTCTAACAATGCCGAGGTATTGTCTTTTTGGAGACACTGTAAATACTGCGTCCAGAATGGTCTACAGGTAAGAAAATTATATAAGGTAAAATACAAAAATTAAATAAAATTTTCTTTTTGTTACGGTATATACAATTTTTAGATTGCTACCATCTGGGCACAAATGCTCTGGTTCTAAAATATGTCAAAATAAATAAAATATTGGTGTTTATTTGGTCAATAACTTAAGTCTTATGTAATAGAAAGTATTTAGAGCAGACTTCGTTTTGTTACGCGAATATAAAAAGAATTTACCTTATACAAATCACTCAATAAAATAACCAAATTTTAAAATTTAACACACAAAAAGAGACTAAAACTTAAAACTGTTAAAATGTAAAATAAATTAAATTAAATAAACCGGTAGTTTATTGAATTAATAAACAAGTATTACTAATTCCCTTTTATGTAATTTTTTCTGGTATGAATTTCGACACTATTTTTTATACAGGGTGGCCCACCACATTCGCCTACGTTTTTCTACGAGAAATGAAAAGAGTTGGAAAAAAACTTTTAGCACAGTCATATGTTGGTCTGTGGGGAGCATATTTTAAAATTATTTTGAAATATACAGGGTGACCCAAAAAAGAAGTACATATCAAAGTTATATTTTTTTATGGAACACCCCATATTTTTTTTATTTTTTAGATATTATAGGCCAAATAAAGGTGAGTTATTGTTATAATTCCTATACCTAAAACTGACCGTTTCTAAGAAATTTGGAGAAATTAAAAAATACAGATTATATTTTAAAAATTGTTTACACCCTGTAACATATAAGGAGCTGCTCGTACTTAAATTCAATGCTTAGCTTAAGGGTTTAAGTTAACTATTACATAAAAGTTTTACCTCAATATTATACAGAGTGGTGAAAAAATTTGCCTCAAAGTGTGGACATACATTTTATTAAATAACTTCCTAAAGTTAAATGGAACACCCTATATTTAGTGGCCTATTTTAACGCAGAACTAGATTCCCTTTAAAACTATATTAAGGTTTTTTATACCTATCTCTTTTACTTTTTATGCAAAAGACGTTTTTATATTTGTCTTATGAATAGTTTCTTTATCTTAAAAATGGAACACCCTGTACTGTAATTAAAAAACCTTTTTATTAAGGGCCACGTAGATTCGCTAAAAGCACAAGTTTAAATTTTTAAAAATAAGATGTATCTGAAGCAAAATGCAGGAAAAAGTAAAAACTCCAATTTTTTCAATAATAGTAGGCTTGGACCTAGATGACGTTAATTATTATTTGCAAACAAAAATATTTGACAGTGACACTTGCTAATCATACGATTATCATTGATTAAGCTACTTTAAAATTATAATCGTTTTAAATGATTGTTACATTTTAATTAGTTAAAATAAGGAAGATGAAATGATTTTGGTAATCGGTGAGTGTCAAGAAATATGTTTATTTGCATCAAAAGTATATGCCCAAAGGTATTCTAACAGGTATCCTATACAGTACAGAGTGTTCCATTTTTAAGATAAAGAAATTATTCATAAGTCAAATATAAAAACGTCTTTTGCATAAAAAGCAGAAGAGATAGGTATAGGAAACCCTAATATAGTTTTAAAGGGAATCTAGTTCTGCGTCAAAATAGGCCACTAAATATAGGGTCTTCCTTTTAACTTTAGGAAGTTATTTAATAAAATGTATGTTCAAACTTTGAGGCAATTTTTTTTCACCACTCTGTATAATATTGAGGTAAAACTTTTATGTAATAGTTAACTTAAACCCTTAAGCTAAGCAGTAAATTTAATTATGAGCAACTCCTTATATGTGACAGGGTGTAAACAATTTTTAAAATATGGTCTGAATTTTTTTATTTCTCTAAATTTTTCAGAAACGGTCAGTTTTAGGTATAGGAATTATAAAAATAACTCACCTTTATTTGGTCTATAGTATCTAAAAATAAAAAATGGGGTGTTCTATAAGAAAAATATAACTTTGATATGTACTTCTTTTTTGGGTCACCCTGTATATTTCAAAATAATTTTAAAATATGCTCCCCACAGACCAACATATGACTGTGCTAAAAGTTTTTTTCCAACTCTTTTCATTTCTCGTAGAAAAACCGAGGCGAATGTGGTGGGCCACCCTGTATATTAAGCACAATAAAACAGTAAATTTTAAACTGTATTTATGTAGGATTTCCACAACAATGTGTAGTTAAAATGTGGAAATTTTTAGTATTTCCTAGGAACAATCCAGGAAGACCTAGGACTTGATGAAGTTTATAATGTTTAAATATAGATTAAGTTATTTATTTAATTTTAGAATATTGTTATTTGGTATTTATAAGATTACTAAAACATTAAAACTGAATTAAACTACCACAGTAAAAGAAAAATAAAATATGGTATCCAAGTAACTAATACAATCCTAAAGAAGTATTATTGGTTTTTTTTGGGGTAATTTTTTATATTAAATTACATTTTATTTTACATGATGTTTTTGAAATAAGCGCGCAATATTTGCAAGACGTATTTAATAGATAAAATAAGACAAAAAGTTTCTTTAAAAGTTACTTAGGAAATGTAAATCATGAAGATCGATTTTGCCCGATATATTTTAAATCATTAAAAATTAATTTGCGTAATTTTTAAAGTATCATAGGATTGTAAAATTACAATTTTTTTTATTGGTACTTTATTTTGCTTAGTTGAAGAACGCCTGAGCGTGTTTAAATCCAACTTTTAAACAGGCGCGTGTTTTAAAGTTTACTATGGTACATTAATCAAAAACACAAGAAATGTGAAGCCTTAGATAATATTGCCAACCTGACATAACAAATGTTTCAAAAGTACTTAATAAAAATAGCGTAAAGTATTCGTGTATAACTGGTCTTTAAAACACTTGCTCTATTTCGAAAACTCCGGCTACGCTGTCGTGCTCGAAAAATCACGCGTTTTAAAGACCTTAATATCCATTTATACTTTATTATACAATGTTGTGTTTAAAATAACGATTTTTTTATTTATGCGCATCACCTATTGTACCGGTTTAA
>JAHBCN010025353.1:0-11284 GCA_019359885.1 Listronotus oregonensis | reverse complement strand
ATCTTATGGTAGGGGGGAAAAAATCATCTGATTACACCAAATCCTTTAAAAAAAAAAAAAAAGTTATCTACAGCCCGTCGCTTATAATTTCTAAGGGGTTTTTAAAGTTTTCGTGCCACACTGGGGTCGAAAAAAACCGTTGGGGATCCGTCATTTTTTTTTTGGTTGGGGTTTTTGGAGAAATTTTTTTAAATTTAAAAAAAAAATAAAAAAAAATTTTTTTAAAATTACCAATAGTTGGGGAAACAAAGAAATAATCAAAAATGAATCATAAAAAATTTTAGGCTAATTATTAAAAAATCAGAACTACTTACTTGATTATTCAATTAAATTTAAGTTAGGAAAATTAAAGAAATAGATTAACCAAGGTTTTTAATAAACATATTTTCTAACAAAAAAATCGAATTTGATAGATTTTCCTTTGGGGTTTTTAATGGGGATCGGATTTTAAAAAAAAACGTTCTAATTATATCTCTATTCGCAGGTATTCTAGACAAGGAAGTTTAAAGGTGTATGGGCCCAATGCTATGGCCCATTCGATCAAAAATCCCCCGCCCAGTATGAAAATAACGTCGAGTTGGCCCCGGATTTCCCCGAAAAATTTTAATGGTTCCTACATCACACTGATAAATCATTTAGTTAGGTAACACATTATATTTTATGAAGCCGTAGTACCGTTTTTGATCTTGGTTTTGTCTTTTTTTAAGGGGGGGTTGAAAAACTTTCCCCCCCGTCGTCTCATCATTCGTCATTTTCGTTGTGATTTGCCCCTTTGGCCGTATTAGTTTCTTTTTTGGGTTGTGTGAGTACCTTATTTTGTGGTTGCAGAATTTTTTTTGGTTGAAAAAAAACCTTTTTTTTTAGTATTGGTTTATTAAATTGTGACTATAATTTTGTCTTTATTGTTTTTACTTATAATATCGTAACAAAATGATTAGAGGTTGTAGGGTTTTTTTTTAAAAACCCGGTTTTTAAAAATTTTTTTATTTAAATTAGGTGTTTTATAAACGAACGTTAGGTAACCCAAAAAAAAAATAATATGTAAAGAATAATAGAATAAAAAAAAATTTAGCGGGGAAAAGCAGTGAGAAAAGTAAGGAATCTTAACTATTTTTTTGATTTTTCCCAAAAAGTTTGGGGGTTTTTGTTTATTAAAAAAAAATCAGGTTTTATTTAGGTACTTTTTTTTCGTTTAAAAATTTTTGGACATTTTTTTTAAAGGTAAAAAATTGTAATTACTGGGCAGACCAGGCAAATTTTAATATATACAGGTCCCTCAAATTAATAAAAGAAAGTAAAATTTTTTGTTAAAGTTCCTTTTTGGTTTTTCTGTATTTGTTTAAAAAGAAATTAGATTTTTGGTTTCAAAAATTTTCATTAACAATTTTTTAACTCGACATACTGTAGACACATATTAACGGATACTGTTACAATGGATACCTAGGTACCAAAGGTTACTAAACATTTTTAACCATGTTTTTCTGTTTCATGAATGTTTGTTATTAGTAAAAGTATATGCCAAAAAAATTATAAAAATTTTCACTTTTTAATGTAAAAAATTTTTGGATTAGATTAAATTATTTACACTGTTTTCCCCCCTTTTTTTTCACAAAATTGGTGATAAGTACATGAAACTATCATACAATGTTTGAAATTTTTTTTTAAAAATCGTGTTTTTATTTATTTTCAAAAATTTTTGGAAAAAAAAACAAAACTCAAAAAATATCGTTTTTTTTTAAAAAGAAGGTTTCTTTCCATATTATATCGGGGTGATATAAAATCCAATATTACACAATAATTTTAAATATTCTATGGTAGTATCGTTTAAAAAACCAGCAATTTTTGCAAAAAAAAAAAAACAGTGAATGTTTTAATTTGACATTTGATGAGGTCAATTTTTTAGATAGTAACAAAGAATTATGGTCGGCGGTTTTGACCTCCCTTTTTATTGCGCAAACCCGGGGGGAACCCCCCCTTTTCCCCCGGGTGCCCTGCACGCCTGGACAATTTTGTTTAAAAATATTGGGTTCCCCTACACCTTCAAACTTCCTTGATTCTAGATTCCCCTTTCATTATTTAATCGAATTTTTCGACATTCTTTATGTCTTGCTTCCAAAGAAAACCGCCAAAGCTGACCAACTGGTAAGTAAAAAAAATTTGCTTATCTCACCCCCGTGAACCAATACCTTATGAACTGTACTGGGCATATAGTACCAATATAAATATAATGTTCTTGTCTAATCTAAAAAAAAAAAATTCATTTGTATTAATTTTTTAGCAAGATGCTATGATTTTTAAAATTTAAAAAAAAAATTTTTTTTTTTTTCTGCATTTGTGGGTTAGGGGAAAAAACCCCAGCAGTTTTTTCCCTCATTTGTAAACCATCCCCAGGCTTAGGTTTATCCCAATTATTAGACCAATTTTAGATTAAAATTCACTTTAGATTCGTTTTTTGTTGTTTTCAGATTTTTTTTTCTTTGCCTTTGTTTGACAACTTTTAATTTGTAATCAATGTACTATATTCAGTAGGCACTTAAACGTATTCAACAATGTAAACTTGACAAACCATATCTATAGTTTTCAATTTTAGGAATTTACTTAAAACTGCAACTGAATCTATTGCCTTAAGTGGGGTTTTCCACAAATAATACACTTTGCAGGGAAAATTTAGTTCCTGACAATATATTTAAAACATTTTTCCATCAAACATGGAAAATAGTTTTTTGTATAATTTTTTTACAGAATTATTTCACAGACAGTAAATTGGAGGATTTGGCGATTTTTCGCAATGGGGAAAAAAAATAGTAATTTTTTTAAAAAGGCTGTAGCTCTTTTTTTTTTTAAAACTCTAGTTAGAAAATTTTTGGGGGAAAAATTTTAAAATTGCTCTTTAAAAATTTTTAAATAAAAAAATCGATAGGATTTTTACTTTCCGAGAAAAAAATTGAAAAAAGTAAAAAAAATTCATTTTTTTGGGCCCCCAAAATTAAAAAATTTTTAAACCCAAGATTACTGTTATTAGCCCCCAATAAACCAAATTAAAAAACAATAAAACTAAATAGCCTATTTCATGCTTGCTAAAATTTTACTATTTAATTGGGTTTTAAAAGTCTACTTTTTAAAGTCAATCTTTGGAATTACCACGTCTCAGCAGGATATTTGCGTATCATCTGAAAGTCATAACTCTCAAAGAACGAAGATATAGCGACTAGATTTCGGGGGTTTTAAATGCATGTTTGTTAATGATCCAACCGTGTTCAGATCAAAGATATGTCTATCGTGTTAAGATTTTTTTTCAGCAGGTAGATGCTAGATCGGTGGCTACGTTTTAGAATTGTGTCTATATACTTGAACATATTTTCTATGACAAGAATTATGCTCGCATCGATATCGTGACGTCATTTGGATATACAGTTTTAATCTGATAAAATATTTAACATGCAAAGTATTTTATTTTTTAAAAAAAAAAGGCTTCGGGCAGAGCTGTCGCAATTATTTTTAAAAAAATAATTCAATTACAATTACCAATTACTTTTTTTTAATAGTAAAACTACAATTATCAATTATTTTGTTTGTTAAAAGTAATTCAATTTTTAAATTTAAATAAAAGTAATTGAATATTTTAGCAATTACTCTATTTAAATTACCCCCTTTTAAAATTAATTTTTTTTTTGGAATTTAAATTCCGTTATGTCATTAAATTTCCGTTATATATTCAATTAACCCACATTTTTTTAATTAAATTTAAAACTGAATTACTCTAAAAAAATTTAAAGAATCACCCCTTGTAACCAGTCCCCCAAAAAAAAAAAAACACTTATCTTTGTTTAATTAATAAAAAAAAAACAAACAAAAAAAAAAAAAGGGAATAAACGGTGGGGGGAAAACATCAATCGAAAATACTAAATCGGCGCAGAGTCGGCGTTTTTTTAAAAAAATTTTTTTTTTTAAATTTTTTTTTTAAGGTTTAAATTTTTTAATTTTTTTTTTTTTTTAAAAAATTTTTTAATTGAATTACTTGGGAATCGTGAAAATAAATTAACAATTACAATAACATTATCCTATCCAATTCAAATACAATAACCTTCCGAAAAGTAATTGAATTAAAGTAATCCAAATACTAAAAAGTAATTGAATACGATTTTTTTAAATATTTTAATTTTTTAATACCGACAGCTCTGCTTTGGGTTACCCTTTTTATTTTCGTTAAAAAAAAATTTCTGCGTACCAGCAAGCGCTGGTCATTGGGGCCAAAAACCCATTGAAAAGGGGGGTAGCTTCTGGGGGGCCCGTGTCTTGTCCAGACGGATGTTATCTATAACTTATATAACGTGTATGTATAAACTTTTTCACAGTTTATGTTTGGCAGAATTGCGGACAAAAAATTTTGGATAAATTTAATTTGATTAAGTCATGGCAGAATTGCGGTCTAAACTGAAAAGTTTATTGTTTCTACTTTTTGTGATTTATCACGTCTAAAAAAATAATTGGGGGAAATGGTTTTAATAAAATTTTAAACCTACCCCAGAACTAACTTTTTTTATCTAAATTATCCCTACGTAAAAGTTATTAACAAAATTTTATTAATTTATATAATTGGAGAAAATAAAAGACCGCTTTAAGTTAAGGATATTTATTTTTATAATAAACAAAATTATTAATTCATTTGACAAATGTAAAACAGAATTATATTTAATTAACAACCTATTATTTATCCCCAAGTAGAAGTTATTTTTGGTCCGCAATCAGGTTATTATTTTTACCTACTTGATGATTTTAGAGACAAATCTCCCTTATTAATACCGCATATAAAATCCTTGCCAACATACCTGGAACGCTTAAAACCAATTACAGACGAAAGTATTGGAGACTATCAGTGCTGCTTTCGAAAGGGCACCAAAACGTTTACCATCACTTTGTGGACTTCAGACAAGCAAGCGACAGCATATTGCATGTTAAACCTTGGGATGCAATGGCGGAGATAGGAATTCCTAAAAAACTTATAAATATAACCAGAATGTGTGTTCCCGAAGAGATGAATCGGTGATATGCTTTCCGCCCCTTTTTTGGGGGAAACAGCGGACTTAACAGGAGACGCAAATTCCAATTTATTCAACATTGCTTTCGAGAAAGTTATAGGAACCGCAGAAATAAACGTCGAGCTTTTTGGTCAAGATGGCCCAAGAGTACTACTAGCTTTGACGTACGACAATACTGAGTGTGCCTTTTCAAGGGTAGAAGCACAAGCAGAACAATTGGCGCTCAGAATAAACGAAGACAATACCAAGTATATGCTAACCAGCAGAATGGGACGTAGAGATAGAGTGGGCCGGAATGTCACTATGGGGAAGTACAATTTCGAGAGGGTCGCAACTTTTAAGCATTTAGGAGACACAATTTCTCAAAATAACAAGTGGTAAGAAATGTCTCTATGCACTAAAGTCTGTACTAGCATCAAAAAACATCTCACGAAGAACAAAAACCATAATTTTTAAAACCTTTATAAGACCTACTGTTATGTGTGCTAAGGAAACCTGGACCCTGACCAAGGACAACGAACGGAAATTGAGAATTTTTGAAAGAAAAGTACTAAGCAAGACTTTTGGACCACTGCGAAGCCCTGTAACACAACAGTACCGAGTAAGAACGAATTAAGAAATATCAAAATTATACAAAGATCCAGAATATGAAGAAACTTTGTATTTCGTGCAAAATTTTTATTTAAACAAATATCCTAGCAAATCGCTTTCGGTAAAAACTGTCATTAGTGCTATTCGTCAAGCAGGAGTCACAGCAATTGGAGCGCACATAATATGTAAGGATATCGACACACTATAACATTAATAGGTGAAAAGTTTAAAGTAAAACTGTGAATAAAAGATCACATTTTCTCTTGGAAATGGTAAATTTAAAAAAAAATTCGTCCCCATTAAAATACCATTTTGTTGGAAAGTTTCAACGCGTCCCTTGACAGTCTTCCGGGTTCTCACTTTAGGATACGTATTCTAGATTTCAATGTATGGGTAAAAAGGCAATATTTATAATTTTGTTTCATTACGGCTGTGGTAAACCTTTATATGAGTATCTTAAAATACACGATTCTCCCGCCCCCTCCCCCCCCCCTGCATCCGGCTTCCTTCTCCCGCCCTTGAAATTTTCCTTTTTTTCAGTTTTTTTTTAATTTTTAGAGAAACTACACTAGCGGGGGCAAAAAAGTTTTGGGGTGAATTGTTAATTACTAAATTAACAAATTAGCTTTCATTTATTTTATACGAGTTATAGCTTAAAGTATGCTGCGTCAAAGTTGACTGAAAATCTGCACTTAGCAAAAATGAAACATTTAATAAACAGCAAAAAAATTTTATTATTTTTAGCGATAAATAAGTTTATATTGTATTTATTATAATTTAAAACAAATCAGTGTCGTCATTATTATCTTCTGGAGTTTTGTTGAAGCAAGTAAGGCTCTGACTCTGTATGCACATGTGGAGCAACGCAATCTAACTTTTACACATCCACATCTTTTTCCCCCTTTTTTGCAGCTACATGATACTATTTTTAGTATCGACTGTGGAGCTGATGACTTTGTGGTATATACGGGGAATGTGAAAAATGGAACTAAATTCGGAGATATCAAATTAAAGCGCATTGATACCGTCAAAACGATTTCGTATTTTATCATATCAGTAAAAACAACTGATAATGGAGATATTATACAAGTTGACACAACTAAACTATTCCAACAGATTGTCTGTACCATTCACTCCACAAACGACTATTTTTGTCATGAATTAACGACAGTACCTCTTTCATTGTTTGAAGAAAATAAAGGGATGAGAAAAACAAAAAATCAGTCCCATACGACGTTTTTAATGCTGTCCCTTAACCGATACTGGACAACGATCGATTTTACGTTTTAGATGGTGGTTCTCTATTTCATAGAGTGATGGTGGCCAAAATAAGGCACATACTCTAATATTTACGCTGCAAAAAGCTTAAAAAGATTGAAACGAATGCTAAACCAGAAGTGTTCAGAAATCGAATTTATTGAGCACAGTCGTATAACGGAAACAAAAGCAAGCTTCTTGAGCAATATGAAAAATATAAAAAGATTTTTTGCAGCTTAGCAACTGCCTAAACCACGAGAGGATAAGAACAATAACAGCTAATGACGACGCAGATATGCTCATTATTCACACTGCAATGAAGCCGAAAGAAACGAGAATGTCGTAGTGGTTGGGCAAGATATAGGTTTGTTGCTAGTTTTACTGGGTCTTACTCTACAAAACAAGAATATATTCTTGCTAAAGGAAGGTCAAAGAACAGTCAAGAAAAGGATCTACAGCATCGATCTTTAATGATGAAGATGTAGTCAAAAATTGCAGGGAATCAATCATCTTTCTGCATGCAATAAGTTGTTGCGATACTACATCAACATTCTACGGCAAAGGAAAGGTTCAGTTTACTCTGCTCAGTAAAAAAAAAACGACTTGCAAGTACGATAAATATTTTCAATAACCCAGATGCCACATACGAGCAAGTAGTAGAAGCTGGAGAACGATTTATTCTTGCCTTGTATGAAGCTAAGCAAAGCGAAAAAAGTGTGAACGAGTTACGGTACATCCACTTCAACAAATATATTGGTCTGAGGACGAATACAGTGACATTATCAAAGCTACAACCTCCTTCAGCCGCAGCTCCTCAGCATTCAATGCGTACATTTCATCAAGTTCAATTATGGCGGGGAAACGCATTGAACCCAGAAAACTGAAGCTGGAAAAAGAATAAAAACTTTTTATCCCCCGTATATATCACAGCTCCACACTCGATACTTAAAATAGTATTATATAGCTGCAAAAAGGGGTGCGGAAAAAGATGTGGATGTGTAAAAGTTGTATTGCGTTGCTCCACCATGTGCATACAGTGTCAGGGCCTTACTTGCTTCAACAAAATTCCAGAAGATAATAATGACAATACTGATTTATTTTAAATTACAATAAATACAGTATAAACTCATTTCTCGCAAAAAACAATAAATATGATTGTTTCCTGTGTATTAAATATTTTATTTTTGCAAAGTGCAGATTTTTGGTCAACTTTAACGCAGCATACTTTGGAACCTATAACTCGTATCAAAATGAATGTTCGAGCTTATTTGTAGGTAATTTAGTAATTAACAATTCAGTCCTAGACCAAATTGCCCTAGCTAGTGTAGTTTTTCCGAAAATTGATAAAATCTGTAAAACGGGACACATTTTAAGGGCGGGAGGGGGCGGAAGAATCGTATATTTTAATGTACTCATATATAGTTATAATACAGCAGCAGTTTAAAAAAATTATAAATTTTGCCGCAATAAAATCCAAAATGAATATATTACCTCACGAATGTAATCCATCTGAATTACTGAAATAAGTGTATTAAAGTATAGGGAAATTATATTGAATATTTAAATATATCTCAAACCCTAAAATATTGTGTTTTTCATCGAACGATAACATTATTAAACAACCTAGTACATACAATTCACATTTTCTTTTTCAATATCGCTACGCGTACAGTTAAAAGTACAATTTTTATCCTTGATCGAGACCTATAATTATTATTTATCTATATGTTTCCACAAGTTGCGTGAACATATTATACACCAAACGTTCCTTTTTACGAGGACACGCCTTCTAATATAAAAATTGCCGTCATCAATTTATTGTTTTTTATATATATTTATAAATCCATTAAGCAACAATTTTACATCCGCCTGACCATAATTTTTTTCTAACAATCGTTATTATAAGTACACGACTTGGACGTTAGAAACAAGTAGCTGAGTATACTTTTATTATTTTCGGATGACCTGTAGTAATTTGTTTAATGGTCCAAGAGATGAATCTAATTTGTATTTTTAACAATTTAGTACTTTAGTTACGAAAGGCCTAATGTGTGTGTGGCCTGATACACGGTAAATGTTTCTTTCTCTTATTATGAAGAATCGTAAAGTGCTTCAATATATTTTTTAAATTGTTTCCTTTTACACCTGCATAATAACAGTTTATTTAGGTAATTTTTTAACCACTTAAGACATAGTCCAGTTACCTATTTGTCTTGTTAAATATAATGATTTTTTACTGTTAATCAGAAACGTAAAATCTTCGTGAAGATTTGTTGTTATAATTTATCTATTTTAGCTTTTCTGTGTCAAAAACTGGAAGATTAACAACCTAAAAAATTACTTATCAATAAAAATTAGTATAGCTTTGACCACCTTGACTAGCAATGTTTTTCAGTTTGTTTTGTATAGGGTCATGTAACGAGGATTGAGCCGAACCATATTTGTGTATTTCCTTCTATAAAAAAAAATGTGTGTCATCTTCTTTATTGATCCCGTAGAATCCTAAAGAACATATTGGAAAATGATATGAATTATTGAATTCTTACTAAGACGAGACCAGAAAACAATGTTTCAAATAATGACTGTATCTACCAAATTCCCTGCGAATGTGGTGAGGTATACATCGGGGAAACGAAAAGACCACTCGAAGTTAGAGTCAAAGAACACAAAAAACATACGGAACGAGGGGAAACGTCAAAATCAGGAATTGTTGAACACGCTTGGTCAAAACAACATTGCATACAATGGTCGGAAGCAAAAACTATTCATAAAGAAACCCACTGGAAGAAAAAAAAAATTCAAAGAAGCTGTAAGAATTGTAAACAACCAAAATGTATTTAGCCAGTCTAGTATCGATATTCCGAATATCTGGCAGCCGTTGCTGAACCGTAAAAAGTCGGTCAAGCTTCGGTGAACAACGAACAGTATATAAGGTCGTAGCTTTTAAGAATAGCTTTTATTTATCATTTAAAAACGGTTGGAGATACATCACTAACCGAAACGTTGTGTAACAAATAACAAATTAAGGCAATGGAAGTCCAAGATTTTAGTGTTATTGAAAGAAAATATGATGTTTATTAAAAATAACGGATTTTCTTGAAAGCTAAATCAAATCCACTCACAAAACCAAACTCTACAATGGAAGGCATTTTCACTAAGAACCTGGTGCAGTTAAATGTGGTATACATGTCAATGACGTATTTCTAAAATCCTTTGAATTGACTTTTACTTATTCCAACATCCTCTCTTACACATGCCTGATTAAAAGTTGAATTTTTTGTAACTGTCAACAGAACTGCTAATTGATTTCCTCATTTGAAACGTTTTTATATGTTCTTCCTTTCTGTAACCTACGCTCCCTGTTTCAAAAAAACGTTCGGGCAGTCTGCTAAAGCTTATTGGTTCCAGATGGCACCTTTCGGGAAACCAAACTGCATACATTCTACTTGCTAGAAAACAATTTGTACTATTATTCACATTTCTAATTAAAAAAATAATATCAATAAGGTCTTTCTTAAAAAATAATTTTAAAAAAATATGTATTTTTTGTGCCAAAGTATGTTAATTATTTTTTTCATAAGCGTAATGTTAGAATTATTAATTAATTAACATTGTTGTTTTTTTTCAATGGATGTCTACATTTTTTTAAATTCTTAAATTAATAACGGTCCAGAACTGCGGTACACTTGTAAAAGTATTTAATTTGTAATTAAATTCTGCAGTAGATTGTGAAATAATATATAGGATGATTTATTTGAAAATCTTAAGAAAAACTTGTTTAAAAGAAGTTATTTTTGAAACCAAATTTTACACTGTATTAAATAAAAAAAAAACTTTCAATGTCGAGATATGATTAGACTTCTAGTATTAAATTTCAGGCGATAAAACTTGGACAAAGCGGATCTAAGACCCTTTTTAAATAAAACATTTTTAGGCGTGCAATACGATTTTTTCTTGCTTTTAATTTATTGCACGTAAACTACTAAATCAAATTAAATAAAAATTTGGGGATTAAATAAAAACTTAAACATGCAAAAAATACAGGATGTATTTAAAAAAATTAAATTTATGTCATCATACCTTCTTGCAGCACCCTGTATATGCAAAAATATTTTCCGACATACAGTTATATGGACAGTAAAGGTCTGAGTGCGAACAAAATTTCTAACTTAATTGCTATAGAAGCTGTAGATGCCTTACGCACTATTGCAGAACCTATGTATATCTCGTACTGATAATATTACAAAAGAAAAAATAATAAATCACAAAATCCATATAAAATAAACCACGTCCGTCCAAATCAATAAACTATATCATGCCATAATCAAAACTGATTTAACATAAATCATGGTTCATTGATTCTTAGATATTACACGTGATAAGATCTACCTAGACAT
>JAHBCN010025352.1:0-11228 GCA_019359885.1 Listronotus oregonensis | reverse complement strand
AAAAAACACGATTTTTAAAATAAATTTCAAACATTGTATGATAGTTTTATTACTTATCCCAATTTTGTGATAGAAGAAGGGCAAGATAGTGTAAATCAGTTTAATCTAATCCTAAGATTCTGGTTGCACTTAAAAAAAGTAAAAATTTTTATAACTGCTTTTTAGGCATATACTTTTCACTAATAACAAACATTCATGGACAGAATAACAGTGGTTAAAAATGTTTAGTAACCTTGGTACCTAGGTATCAATTGTAACAGTATCCGTTAAATATTATTTTCTAATATGTGAGTTAAAAAAAGTTGATAATGTAAGTTTAAAAAACCCAAAATCTAATTTTTTTTTAAACAAATAAAGACAAAGCAAAAAGGAACTTTAACAAAAAATTGTACTTTTTTTCATTCAATTAGAGGGACCTGTATATATTAAAATTTGCCTGGTCTGCCCAGAAATTAATTTTTTGATCCCTTTAAAAAAGAATGCACTAAATTTTTAAAATAAAAAAAAATTATTGATGTAAACCTTATTTCTTTTTAGTAATCCACAGAAATACACAAACATTGTGGAAATCATCTAAAAGATAGTTAAGATTGCCTTACTTTTCGCTATTTCCTATGAAATTTTCATTATTATATTATTCATAATTGATATATTATTCTTTTTTCGGTTACCTAACGTTACGTCTCATAAGAAGCAGCTAATTTAAATATAAGAAATACTTACCTAAAGTAAAAAATGCCGGGCATGTTACCCTTAGATTTGCAAGACAAAACCATACAACCTCTAATCATTTTTTTACGATGTTATAAGTAACAAACAATAAACACAAAATTATGGTCACAATTTAATAAACACTAATCAATAAAATAAGAAGGTTTTTATCAATCCAAAAAGCTTCTGCAACCACAAAATATAGGTACTCACACAAAGCAAAACAATCGAAACTAATAAGGCGCAAAGGGCACAAACCACAACGAAAATGACGAATGATGAGACGACGACACAGCGCGGATATAGTTTCATACGCCCCCGCGCGCCCTTACAAAAACTTTAGACAACCAAAGACCGGTACTACGGCTCTCAAAAAAATATAATGTGTTGCCTAACTACACACTGATTTATCATTGTGTGTAGGGAAACATTAAATTTTTCGTGGAATTTTGTTATTGCGCAGAATCGGCGGGGCCAACCCTGACAGTTATTTTCTTACTAGGCTGGATTTTTTTTGATCGAATGGGCCATAGCATTGGGCCCATACCCTTTTAAAAAAATTCCTTGGGCCCAGGAACCAACAAACAATCAAATTTTTTTTAATTTTTTTACTTTTTTTTTTCGGAAATTTGAGAAACCCCCTTTTTTTGCGAGACTTTTTTTTTTTTTCCCCCTTGACAGTTGTTCTAAAAAAAAAAATCTCCCTTTTTTTTTATTTTTTAAATCCCCAGAAGAAAGGGAATCGTGATAAGATGGCCCTGCTCTTTTTCCCCCTGTACTTCAACAGCGTGTAACTTTGTGAAATGTATATTTTTGTGTTGATTTTTTTTTGTGAATTTTTAAAATATAAATGAATTAATGATAAAAAGATGGATAGCATAAATTTTTTTTTTATCGACCCTCAAAAAACGTCCAAATTTTTGGGGTTTTAGACTAGAATACTCCCTTAAGGAACAAAAATTATATATTGCACATGGTTGCTTTTTCCCTAGGGGTGGATTACATTTTTCCCGGGGGGGGAAAATTTTTTTAAATTTCCCAAATAACCAAAGAAATCGAAAAGGGGGAACCCTTTTTTAAGCCGAAAATTTTCTAAAAGTTTTTTTTTTCTATAATTTAAACCCTTTTTTGGGGTTTTTTTTAATTAAAAATGCCAATTTTTTTATGAAAAAATATCGGATATTTATGATATATACCCCAAAATATATCAAATGTTTGATATATATCCATATTGTTAATAAACAGTTATATTCTATAAATACAAAAGTTATTTAATGCTTCTTAAATATAATAAAAATTTAAAAACGTTTCTCCCCTTTGTCAATTACTTTCTTTCTAAAAAATAATGGAATAAAAAAAAAAACTTACTCCTTCGTAAGGAAATTTTTCTGACACGACTGACGTCATCAATCAAGTGTTGCCATTTATGAATTAGAACTTACTATTAGGAACTCTACTCCAACGCTATCTACATTGGGGAAGTAGAAATACAGTAACAAACCCAAAAAAAATTACTTAATAATAAAAATTTTTTTAAACCATTTTTTTGTATTGATATATTTTCATAAAAAATCATTTGATATATGTATATCAGATATATATCATGATATATATCCTCGAACCCTGGAAAAAAGTGCATGTTTTTTAATGATCAAGTCTTGATTTCTAGCAGATAAGACTTGTTTGGTGGTAGGAAAAAAAAAATCATTTAGGGAAATCATTTAATATTATTGTTTTTTAGCTGATTAGGTAGTAAATTATTTGCCATATTATGACAAACGAAAGACTCGAAGCCCATGTATTATATTCTGCAATATAATTTATATGTCTGTGTATTTATGTTAGTTTTGAAATGTTTATAAAAAAAAAAAATTTATTTGTATCATAAGTTTATTTTTATTTTTTTGTTTTTTTTTTTTAGCTGTGCTATCGCTTTTTTTTTTTAAATAAATGTTTGTTTTTTTTTATTTTTTTGTCTTAAGACCCTTTTTGACCAGAATTGACCGCTTATTGTACTACAAGGTAGAGCTGGGTAGGAATAAGTCCGGCCCAATTCCTTTTTTTGGGATTTGAAGGCGGGAAACCCCGTTCCTTTTTTAAAAATAGGATTCGTGATTCGGATTCTTCCCCCCAAATTTTAAAAAAATGATTCGAAATCGATTCCTTTTTAGAAAGATCCTTTTTAAAAAAGGAATCGATTTCTTCTAAAAAGAGGGAACTAGAGATGAAGAATTTTAAAAAATTTGCATATTAATCAGCCCCAGAGAAACAACTTTAAAATTTTGAAAAATTTTTTTCTTAACCATAGTTTTGGATCCTTGAGATAACCCTGGGGAAAATTTTAAATGGGATATTTAATTCTATCTAACTATTCATGAATTTAAAATATTAATACTTTTTTAAAAAACACAACGAAACAAACGGAATTTGTGAAATTTCCTGTAAAGTTATAATAAGATGTCCTATTTATAAGTCCCCGGTTATCTTAAGAATCACATTAAAAAACTTACGAAAATATACCCCCGCAAGTTTTGGAATATAGTTCGAAAAAATGTTCCATTTGGGTTTTTGGTTTTGTTGATCTTAAAAAAACATTCAAATTTGAAGAATAATTACCAAAACTAATTTGTTTAAGAGTTACAGCACTTTAAAATGGGGCTAAAGTTATATTTCGCGTGGGGGCTCCGTTAAAAAAATCTTTGACGCTTGATTCATCATCTGGATTATGTATACCTAAACCCCAAAATTTCTGTCAGTGACTCTTTTAATCCGGGGCCCCCCAACCCAAAAGGCGGCTGAATAAAAATCTAACACTAGTAAAAATTTTTTTACTTTTCCGCTCAAATAATAGTAACCCGGGGCCAAAAGTTTCATCGCCACGTTGTCATAATTCAAAAGAATAAGTTACCAGCCAGCGATCGCATTTAAAATAGCACGCCAATATGTATTGAAATCTTGGGGTTTAAAGGCAATAAATGTGGCAACACAACACACATTCCTTTTTTTTACAACTTAAAAAAAGACTCAAAATGAAATCGATGGGTTTTTTTCGGCTGTTTGATGTTTTTTTTTAATTTATTATTGATTATGGACATTTTTTTGAAAAGTTTAAATTTTAATTGCTATACGGGGTTTTTTTTTTAAATATTGTAAATTTCTTTTTTTTCGTAAAATAGATATTGTTTTGTACCAATTTTATTATATTTTATCTGGTAATTGTTTTGGGAAAAGGGGGGCCCAACCCGATTTTGACCAAATTTGATACGGGGGTTTTTGGGGGTTTATCACGAATCTAAAAAAAATTTTTTAGGCGGAAACGATTTGTTTTCGAGATTTTCCCTCATCAAACTTGAAAATCAAAAAAAACCTCATTTACACTATTCCTTCTTTTTTTTTTTCATTATTCTTAATTTTTACACTAAATTAGAATACAATAGGGGTTTTAAAAAAACCTTTTTAAAAATTGTTTTTTTTTTATTTTTTTTCCTATTTTTCATTTAATTCCAAAAATTCATTTTCAAACGCCGCAACCATGTATACAATAAAAATTTTTTTAATAAACATGGCCGCCCCGTTTAAACGGTATTTGGCAATTTAATGAAAAAAGGGGGGAAAATAAACATTAAAATAGTTTTTTAAATGTGTTTATAAAAATTGTGTGCCACTTTGGTGTAAAAAAAAAAAATTTTACAAAAAGAAGGGAGAAATGTAAAAAAAAGTTAGTTTTTTTTTCAAAGGGCTCGGGGAAAAAAAACGTTTTCGCTTAATATTTTTTTTGATTCGTGATCAACGCCCCCAAAAAACCCCCCCATTTTTAAAAATTTGGTCAAAATCGGGGGTTGGCCCCCTTTTCCGAAAACAAAGAAAAAAACACGGTTAACGTTTAAAAAAAAAGAATAATGGTTAAAAAAATTTTTCCCTAGGATTCGGCAACGAAAACTTGAACTAACCCACTTTAGATGCTGCAGAGATATGTGCAACTTTAACAAAAGTTTTTTCGCGTACGGTATTCAGGGTTTTAAAAAAGGAAATAAACAATATAAGTAATTATTCGGAAAAAATGAAAAAAAACGATTTTTTTTATTTTTTCCCCCCTCTACTTTCTGATTGTTAAACATGAATCGAACTTGTTTTTTTCCCCCCTTTTAATACCCAAAAAAAAAAATAATTAATTTTTTAATACATTTTACGACATATTCCTTTAAATTCCCCTCATTTTTACGAAAACATTTAAAAAAAGGTACTATTTTAATATTTAAAAAAAAAACCAAAAAAAAACAAAAAAAAAACCTTAATTTTAATAAAAAGTAGGTAAAACGTTTAAGTCCGAATTCAACTCGAAATTCTAAAAAATTTTTCCTGTTTTTGTTGTAATATTTTCTTTATGACATTTTTTTAAAGGATGCGGACCTTCTTCGTTCGGCCCGCAATGTTTGATTTTCGTGTTCCTTATATAGTGGATATTTTTTTTGAAGCAATGGGGGGAAAAATCATATTTTATATTGAATTTTGGGGAAAGATTTTTGGTTTTGGAAGTCCCCGGGTAAAGGTTGTCTATTGTTCTGTTTTTTTTGTCTTTTTTAATTTATGTTAAGACTGAAATTTTATATATTTTTTTTTTTGCAGCAAAATAAAATCAGAAAGGTAAAATTATATAAAAAAGTAATTTTTTTAAAAAAAAAAATGAGAAATCGCCAAAAAAACTCAAATTTGTGTTCTATGACCTCAAAATTTAGCAAAAAAAAAATTTTTTATTAATCCGAATAATAACCAAAATAAATAGGCTTGTTACTAATTTAAAGGGTTGATGAAAAGGTGAGAAAATATCTTTTGTTTTTAAATAATATTTTCATATTTTGACGAAATTTTATCTTTAAATTTTTCCCAAAAAGCAAACGCCACTGGAATTGATTTCCCTGACGCCCCACAACCCGGTTCACCTAAAGGCGAGCGATGGGGCATTGACGGAAATTTTGGACTTAAAATATAGTATCATTCATTTTTAGTTACCATTTGTAAGTATAAAAACTAAAGATGATCCCGATTCGTGTCCAACAATTGGGGAACGATTTTCGGGGTTCGATTGCTTTTTTTAAAAAAGGGGAACGAATGATTTTTTTTTTTGGGATCCGTCCCAGCTCTCCTGTTAGATTGATGACACATATAAAAATAGGGGGATATTAGGGTTATTGCTCAGCTGCCATAGATGACCTTTTTTTATCCCCCGCATATTTACGGGGGGGTAAAAAAATTTAAAACAAATAGGATTTTTTTGTTAAGATTTTTTAAAAAAATTTTTTTTTAACAATTGTGCCTGTCAAAAACCTTTTAATAGTTGTCACGTGATTGCTATTATGGCGGGGAATTTAAAAAAAAGCGATAAAATGTAAAAAAAATGAGGTTGCGAAATAAAATATTGAGAAAAAAAACAAAAAAATTTTTTTAAAATTTTAATAAAAAAGAAAAAAAAAAGTAAAACATAATGTCATGCTTCTTTCAGTATCCTGTTCCGAAAAAAATTCGTAAAAAGGCCCCTTTTAAAAATGGTACAAATTCTAAACAGTGTTCCATTTCTTCTTAAAATAATCGGTATTCATCTGAAGGTATGATTCCCTTTGGGGGGGAAAAAAAAAAAGGTAACTTTACTTTTTAATTTCAGTTTAAATTTATATTTTTAAAGTTTATATATTTTTTTAAATCAAGCCAACGCATTTAAAGTGTTGCTATTAGGTATTTTTTTTTTATGTTGACTTTTCTAACACCAAACCGGAAATTTCTGACGACACTATTTTAAATATTAGTATCAGCTTAGAGGGGTTTAGAAAAAAAGGGTGGGGTTGTTGCGTAACCAAAAAAAATTAAAAAGGTAACAACGGTTTAGAATGTTTAACAAAACGTCACTGTCAGTTATTCAATGATTTTAAGGGGGCCCCGTCAAAATTTTAATTTAGTTAAAATTAAAGTCAAATATTCTTTATTGTTATAAGAAAAAAAACTCTTAAAAAGATTAAAAAATTTTTAAAACTAAGAGACATAAAAACGTAATATTAAAGAAAAAAAACTTTTTTAAATGTAAGACACGTTTAAAAAAATTTTTCTAATAAGAAAAATTTAATTTTTTCACCCCTAAAAATCTTATTTCCCCCTCTGGGGCTTTCATAAGGCCAACTGCCATAATTAGATATAGAGTAGTATGTTATTGTGAATAAGTAACCGGTAATCCCATTTTTTTTGCCCCAAAAGGGGATAAGGGACCAAACAGACAGAGAAAAATTTTTCAAAATAAAACAATTAAAAAAAAATTAGTTATGCTGCAAAACACAAAAAAGCACACTAAAAAGAAAAAAAAAAACATTAGCGTCAATTCAAATAAAATTAAAAAAAAAAAAAAAATGCCCCCCATAAAACAAACTATGCCGTTTAAAAAAAAATTAAAAGGTATCAGTTAGTACTCCTGCAAGTTGTAGTATGCTTTTTTGAAACCAAAAAAGGGTTTTTTCTTTATTTTAAAAAAAATCTTAAGGATGTAGTAGTTCGCAGAGACTGGGGGGGGTGTTAAATTTTTTATTTTTTATAAAATAGGAATTTTTTTTTAAGGGGGGACTTTTCGGAATGGGGGGGGTTAAAGGGTTTTGATTTTGCCTAGTTGTAGTTGTCCCATTATGCGCACTAAAAAATTTTTTTTTGCACAAGAAATACAGTCCCCAAAAGAATAGACTTTAAATGAAGGGGTTTTATTTCTGAAAAAAAGAGGTTTACAGTGATTCAGTTTTTAAACCCTTTAAAAAATAACGTATAGCTCTTTTTTTGTAAAATAAAACGGGTTAAAAAGATGTTGACTGCAATACCCCCAGAAAGCAAGTCCATAAGTTAAGGGGATTCCCCCCAAAAAGAAAAATAAGCTGTCCTTGCTGCAGCAATCCCAGCTCATTTGAAACAGTTCGAATAAAAAGAACCCCCTAGCAATTTTTTTATTTAGTTGGGTTTAAAGGCTTACAAACTTTAGGTTGCTGTCCACATACACCCCAAAAACTTAGTATTTTTTTTTGTTTTCAATTTGGTTTTTTGAAATAAAAGATTGTCAAAATTAAATTTAAATGTTAATATGTTTGTTTTTGATATATTAAAAGCAAGAAGATTAGAATCACCCCTTTTTTTTAATCTTAATTAAATCTCTAGAAATTGTTTCCTTTAATTCTTCCTCATTTCTATTTTTCCCCCCAATAGTAGTCCCCGTCCGCAAACAATGTAAAAATGCCATCAATATGAATATTAGTCAGATCGTTTATAAAAAAAAGAAACAGGTTGGGGACCCAACACAGCCCCCTGTGGTACTCCACAAGAAATCGATGATGGGTGAGACTTTTCCCCCCTGAAAATTTACTAATTGGGAACGTTGGGAAAAAGATATGATGAAATCCAGTCATAGGATTTTCCAACAAAGCCATAACATTTCAGCTTTTTTAAGAGAATTTCATGATTTACGCATTAAAAAGGCCTTAAAAAAAACCAAAAACACGGCGCCCAAAAATTTTTTCATTTAAACTAGAATAAACCTTTTCAAAGAAAGAAAAAAAACGCATCCCCTGTACCCCTTAAACCCCCGGGGAACAAACTAAAACCTAGAAACTTATGTTTGGTTAAATGGGCGATTATACCCCTTTTTTAAGTTTTTTTTTTATTTTAGAAATTGTCGGCAACAAAGAGATAGGGGGAAAGTTGGGGGGGGAGTCTGTCTCACCTCCTTTATGTATTTTTTCCCCCAAGGAATCTTTAAAAACCCGGGAAAAAAAATCGCCATGAAAACTGTCGTTTATACACGGGGCCAAAAAAATTCAAAGCAGTAAAAAGGCATGTTTTCTATAATTTTTATCATTTTGCCATCTACACCCGTGCATCTGACTTCCCCCCGATCCCCCGAACAATATCCAATACCCCCCCAAAGGGGGACCCCGAGAATACAAGATTCTCCCCCCCCGCTCAAAAAAAAAAAAGGCATCGGATCAACACTCCCCCGGGAATTTTTTTCTGTCGGTTTAGCTGCTACAGTACAATAATATTCTTTAAAAACACTCGCGTGAATACCCAAATTTTTCCCGGCAGGTCCGGCAGATCTTCCCCCCGAGTTCATTAATAATTCTCCGGTTACCTGGTTTTTTTTTGCAACATTAATTTTTTTTAAAAATAAATAGATTTTGCATTTCTAATGACCCGTCTTTAAAAGTTCATTTTCAAAAATATTTTAAAAAAAGGCCAAATAGATGTATTTTTTTCCAATAGCATGGAGACAACGTAAGTTTCTTCCAGAAATTTGAATACCCTTAGTTACCCCAAGTTTTTTTTTTTTTGATTTTTATCTTCCTAATAGGAAATACATAAATTAAAAACTTAATTTTAAATATTATAAAAAAAATTCTAAACCCTTGTTAACTTTAAACAATTGCTAAGTCCATCGCTAAATTTAAAAACCCCATCATCATCGGCCTTTAAAATTTCAATCACTATTCTTTAAGGTGACTGCTTGTCGTTTGTTTTACCGCTTGCTTGCCCCCCAATTTTTCCTTATCTATCCCTTTTCCTCTTATATCGTAATAGCTACTTTGATGTTGATTGTCGATGGGTGACATATGAATAGTAAACTTCATCCGTATTTCCCCTTTTTAATTCGGCTTTTTTTAAATTAATAATATATTTTTATGTTTAATAAAATTTACAATTTTTTTTCAATCTAACTATTATTCAAGTGATTGTATACATTAAGGGATCTTCAAAAAATTTTTTTTTTGTGACATAATAGTGGATTTTTTTTTGTAAGTCTTGAAGGAATCTTGCAGTCTTGCTCTAACAACTGGGGGTTTAAACCCCGCTCTATCTAGAACCACCAAAAAAACCCACGACAATTATTGCAAACAGGACATTTTTCCTAAAAAAAAAAAAGTTTATTAAATAAATAATTATTAACAACGAAGGGCTTATAAAAACAAGCGTATCTGCACAAAACAGCCAGGCGTCACTAAGGGGGGCTAGTAAACCCCACTTTTAAGCCGTGACATATGGGTTTTAAAAAATTGGAAGTCCTGGGAGAACGCAACAGGTTTACTCTTCTGTGGGGGCCAGGACATTCGGGGGAAAAAAAACCAACTAAAAAAAATGATGGGCAGCGGACGGGGATCATCCACAACACGAGGGCAAAACTAGGGAATGGATTCGAAACAAACATGAGGAATACTGGAGGAACCTTAGTAGAATAAGACAGGAAAAAAAGGGTTCAAAAAGGGGCCCACCCCAAAAGAACGAAGGAAAAAGTAAAAAAAATAACAGTTGGGCTGCTAACGGGGGACGACAGCCAAAAAGGGGGCAGCTATACAAGATAGGCTCAAACAAGGGGGGCCCGGTTGCAGAATGTGCGACGGGGGGAAACAGCCTACCATATCAGTGCGTATTTTGAAATTTACATAAAAAATTTTTAAAATAATAAAATTAAAATATTGCCTTTTTTAAAAATATTACTGAAAATAGGAAAAAATATTTTTCCAAAAAAAAAGCGATTAAATAATTTTTTTTTCTTTTTACCCGAAAAAAAAATTTAATAAAAAAAAAATTTTGATTTTATTAAAATTTTGTTTTAAAATCCCAACACAAAGGCACTTAAAAAATTTTTAAAAAAGGGGAATGAAAAACTATCCCCAAAAATTTTTTGTAGTATACAAAATTACGTAGTCACAGCAAAAAATCAAAACCCTATGTATTATCGTAATATTTGACCATACACTTCGTCATTATTATAATGCCAAATCAAATAACCAGGGCTGACAACTAGAGAGGCTAAATAAATATGTTCTAAGTTACAACTCAAGGGGTCCAAAAAAAAAATAATGTAAATAACTGATATAGAAAGAGATAAAGCAAAAAAAAAAAAAGTACTCCGTTTTGTTTTTCATGCGCAAGCGCGATTTTTCATGGTGTTTTGGGGAAACTGTAAAAGGAACGAAATTTTTTTTAAAAGGGTTTATAAAAAATAGTCGGGTTTTTTTTAAGGTAACGAAAACGTTTTGGGGACCTTTTTTAAAACCCTATATATTTTAAAAAGGGACATTTTCTGCATTGGGCCCTGAGGGGGTTTAAAAAAAAAGGGAGTAAAAAAAAAAAATATCGTCATTTACTTTTGATAGCCAAGCCCGGGGGCCTCAGTTCCCCCCAAAATTACTTCCAAACTAGTCGGGGGGTGTATACGGCCCCGGAAAAAAACGGCGGAAAACAAACACGGTAGCCTGGGTACCGGGCCACGAGGGGCCTCCAGGTAACGAAGAGGCCGACGACCTAGCCAAAAAAAGGGTCAGCCGCGGAAATGATAGGCCCGGGCCAAAAATTTGCGGTATCTCGGCAGGTCTCTTCAAAGCATCTATTAAGAGTTGGGTAGACAGACAGTTTCCCCAAACTGATGGGTACAAACACCGGGACAAACAGGCAAAGCAGTTCATTAAGACCTGCTCGGCCAAAATTTTCATCGGACCTAC
>JAHBCN010025351.1:0-11363 GCA_019359885.1 Listronotus oregonensis | reverse complement strand
TTCAAGAATGGGAAGGAGAGGCAAATCACATTTGAGATTCATCTGGTAAGTAAAATAAAAATGTTTATTTTTTCAGTTAAATTTGTAAAATTAACATCTAAAAGACTTTTTTAGGTTTTTACAATTCTTTATATTTTTAATAAAATTATAACGGAAAAAAAAAACAACTGTAAAACGAATTACTTTTGAAATCCTAACCTCATTAACCGTAACGCAAAAATTCCATAACTTTAAATTAGAAACCTATATTGATACGTTCTAAATGACATTGCATAATAGATAAAACTATCGGGTGTAAGAAAATATTATTTTTAAATATATTATTACATTCTTCAGTTTTCGGTAATGATCAACTAAAAATACAACTTCAACATAATTTGGTCCCATTCCAACGAAAAAATTGTCGTCCGATTTCAAAACATCGTTAAAATAGATACCACATTTAATAAAAAAAATTAAATTTTGCTAGCTAAATTAGCCATATTTTAACTTGTTATTTAAGAAAGGTAATTCGTAAAAATATTGTTAAGATTAGAACAAAACTAACAAAAAAGAAAAAAAAAACACACACACACTGCACTAAATTCACTTTTAACCACAACAGACAATTTCTCCAAACGAAAATTAAAATGGCTACGTAAAAATACACTGTAACTTTTGTTTTTTCTCCCCTAGCCCACTTAATAAGTAAAAAATCGCGTATGCCAGAGTAGGACTGACTCACTGGTCTCAAAATCAAAGTGGCCAGGCGGACATGATAGAACAGCTGAGCATCGCGGTAACTGAGCTTTGGCTGTCCTAAAATTATCGCACTGTGAGGTGCATACGGGTATTATGCAAAAAATTGTCGGCCGTGCCAAGTTTGAGAAATATAGGAGAATTTTCATTGGGATTTTGGTCGTGGGATTCGATGTTGTCGGGTTTTCCACAGTTTAAATGGGTCCCTTGCATGAAAATTATTTTGATCAAAAAACGCGTCAAATATCTTTCTTTGCTTATTAAAAAACCATCGGTTAAATATATTTTCGCAGAAACAAATAGTTTCTGCGTATTTACGATTTAGATTTTAAATCTTACTCTTTACACGAAATCTGCTGAGTTCCAATGTTAGTTTTTCTTTGCTCCAATCCTATATTTACAGCAAAAACAGAAAATCCATCGCTTTCCTTTGCAAATGTCAATTAAATATGCAACACAATAAACGTAAAGTGTAATGACTCCGTAAAAATTCATCGTAATTAACACAAAAAAAATCATATAAAACAGCTAGAAGCTCTAAAATCTGTTTATTATCGTTTCAGAAAAACACTAGACTTCTTAAACAAGTGCAATACATTTTTTCTTTAAGTGTTTTTGTCAAACGAAAATCAACAAATTATAGAATTCTACTTTTTATTACTTTTTAATTTAAAACTCTACCTTTTCTTTCATATAACTAAATCTAACATCTTAACATTTAAATGGATACGCAATAGTATATTTTTGAATGATAAAATTATAAAATCCTATTTATGTACTAAATATTAGGAATTTAAGCCTCGTCTACACAATGCCAGTTGAGAAGACAATTGTCGGGGCCAGTTGCATAAATGTCTTGAGGCCAGTCCAATTGAATGAGAACTTGTTTACACGGCGAAACTATTGCCACGGCAGTTGGTGACGAAAAATGGCGGAGTCCTCATCGTCTGTTGTGTCTTGTGATGAATTGAGAGTAATGTGTGATGATCTTTGTCGGGAATTTATCGCTGAGGCTTGCACAGTTCTCGAAAAAGAGTTAAATAAGAAGAGGAAGTGGTCAAAGAAATGGCTATTGAAAAGAGGCAGTCACGGAGCTTCATCGCAATTGATAAAAGAGTTACGAATGGAGGATCCATTGGAATATAAAGCTTGTTTAAGGATAAGTCCGGAGAGTTTTGACAAACTATTGCAGATTGCAGCTTGTTTCAAACTGGCCCAAAACGAGATATGTTCTGCCCTACCACGTTCACACGGCGCCAATTGTTATGACAACTGCCGTGATAGAGTGGTGGGGGGCGTCACTGCGTCCAGTCAATTAGGCAGTCTAACGAACTGTCAACAACGCTGATTTCATTTCTTTTTGGGGGGACAGGTTTACATTTGGTTTTTATAAGCAAATGTGCAATTTTGGGTTTTTATGAAGTTAATAATTATAATGCCTTCATTTTGTTGTGAAAAACTGTGCTAATAGAGGAGACAGGAATAGAGTGGGTTTTTCAGGATTCCTTCTATTTTAAATAAGAATGATGCTTTACGGGGAAACTATCGACAGTCTGTTTAATAGTTTGAAAAGGGGGTTTTTAAAGAATATCACGACAAAAATGGAAAAAACATAAATATTGCTTTGCATGCCCAAATTAAAAATATAATGGTAAAAATTTATGTTTGACTTTTTAAGTGCTTAATAATAAACAGTCTATAATATATGTTAGGCTTTAAACAGAAAGCAGATACGACCGGTTTATAGGGAAAGGCCGAAGATATGGCCTCAGAAGAAACATCTGGTTCCTATAAAAGGAACTGGTAGCTACCCTGTCACTAGACCGGCAGAGGAGGGCATGAGGGGTCTAACGTCTGCTCGTCATACTTTCCAGGAGACAGAGACACCAGAATACATATTGTGCTATGTCCGATAGCGACATGAGTAAGAGGAGATTAAGAACTCTCTCTCCCAATCTGATATCGGATTCATTAGAAGTCTGATCCTATTGGGAGAAAAAAAAAAAAGGTGTGAGCTACAATAGACCGAGCGGTCGCAAAAAGGAGGGTGTAAAAAGTCCACGACTTTAAACCTACTTACCTACCCGGGATATAAAGGGTTACTTAATTATATTAGGTACTACAATATAGTACTACTTTATTGTACGAGAACGAAAAGTGTACAGACTAAGTAATTTTTTGCAGCGATCATTAAATCAAAATGCCACCAACAGATAACATGTCAGGCACTTTGTCATTACTGATGTATGTATTGGTCAAGTCTGTTATACTTACAGGTTTTTAAGTCAAATAAACACAAAATTAAATTATCCAATACCACTTAGAAGCAATAAAACAAAGTTTTGTTTTAAATTAGTATATTATCTTTAGTTGTGTTCTCATTACTTTATAGCCTATTCATAAGTTCTAGGCCATGAAATATTCACCTGATAAAGCTCTCTTTTGACCTAAATACCTATTAAAATTATATACATTTCTATTATATTTAAGTTTTTATTTAAAACTTTACCCCACCTATAAACAAACTAATAATCAGATACGAGCTGCCCCTTTACAAGCAAAAACCTAAATAAAGAATAGTAAATAATTATTTAATTTAAAAACTAACTGTACTAACACCACTTAAATATGTGAGTTGAAACAAGTGACGAGACCACACTTCGAAACACTGGGTTACCAGATTCGACACAGTTCATACTGTATGTTCTACAAAGTAATATTTATTTAAATCCAATTTAAATTTAACATGGTTGGTACAGTGGTTTTAATTTTATTAAAAGCACCTTGTCTTTAATAATTTTTGCATCCAAAACTTCATACCTATGTGCAGGAACATAAAACACATGGCTTTCATTTGTTGTTGTTGTGTGTAATAGCTTGTTGTAAGCACTAAATAGCAGACAATATCCATTTGAGTAACAGGGGGAAAGTCAGCCGGATTCATCCAAATCCGACTCTTTTAAACAAAACGGATCCACAAAATTAATTCCGGAGAGCTTTTGTCTGTATCGATTTGCGGCATCCGCATTTTCAGCTTGTAGCTTCACAAAATAGTCGCTCATGATTGATTCTCTATAAGTACCATTACTAAGACTCCCAAATAATATAAATATACTTAAAAAGTCACTTTAAACTACTTGAAATCCGAAAAAAATCACTATAAAACAGGACAATGCACAGGCAGGTTAAATTGCTAAGCGGGTTGTTTGTCCTCCAGCAAGTTTGTTTACCATAATCAGCTGTTTTGTTAGACTGCCTAATTGTCCTTTGTCTACTCGTGGAGACAGTCGAATTTCAGGACAACTGGCAGGGCAGTTGGCACGCCAATTGGCCAAGTAATTTTTCGCACTAACTTATTTTGTTAAAACGGTATCAGTACGAGAAGATTCATGTTTACAATTTTTTTAGTATTTGAAACAAATCAGTAATCATTATTTTAACATGGACAAAAATTTTCAAAACGTACTTCCGGCGGCATTAAAAGTTTGTGTAAATAATGAGGCGTCCAACTACCAAAAGTTTTATGACTCGTTTTTTCTTAATTTAAATATTAAGAAATAATCCTTTCCCGCTAGTATTAAAAATATAAGTAGTTTTTATAAATTTAAATCGTCTCTCAAAAACTTATTGTTAGGAAAGACTTATTATGTATTGTCTGAATACTTTAATAATTTAGAATAGGTTTATTGCACAGAACCATAATATTGTCTTTTTTCTTCATAATATTATATAATTTATTTTTATTATTCTTTGTTATTATTATAGTTTTATTTTATTCTGCTTTGTCAAAAGCTGTATAATCTTATATGAGAATAAAGCAATATTATTATTAAACGAAAATTTCCCTTTTTGGGATTATTTAGATTAAGATTCAAAAGTACTTTTGGTATTTTTCCTCTTATCAAACCCGAAGCCATTAAGATACAGCATTAGAAAAGGCAGGTGTTGGAACGCTGAGCTGAGCGCAGAGGATTCTGTCGGCTTGATACCTGAGACCCTTCTATACAGGAGCGACTATCTAAAGTCAATTCCAGCTTATGAGTCTGCGCGGTCTTTTTTAATACGTGCCCGCATTTTCACATCTGAAATATAATTGGGGAAAATAAGGGGGAAAATAAAAAGCTGCTTTGCTAACCAGAACTAACCATGACCGACTAGAACTCAGGGCTTTTGAATTTGTCTATCCGGGGTGTCTCTAGACGCGAATGAACAAAAAAAAGACCGCGCATGCTTATAAGCTGGAATATCTTTCTCTATACAAATGTATGCTTATAGAAGTACAGACTAGTTTAAACGAGTTTAGAAAAAAATGGTGTAGTTATTCACGTTGTAAAATTTATTTTACTCTTGGTATCGCAGATTAATGATAAGTTAGGATTTTTATAGTATATCTGTACTTGAAACTTTAAACGCGTTTTTCTTAAAACTACGTTTTTCAAACTTTGCTCATCATATCTCGAGAACGACTTGACCAATTTACTTCAAATTTATAGGCTGACTCAGCACATAAAGACGCACGGAATAAACTATTATCACCACAATATTTAAAATATTTCTTTTTTTTTAACAAGAAGTAGGCAAAAAATACATGAAATTCGATTTTTTTTGTTCCGAAGTCTGACAAAAATCAAATTTTTAAAATTTTCTTTTCATAATAGTTAATTTCGTGTATTTAAACGTTAAGATTAAAACGCTCCCGATTTTTTAAGTTTCAGAGATAAGCCAATCAAATGATTTCGTGGGGAGAGTGAGGGTCCATTTTTTCGAGGCAAGTGTCTTCAGAGCGCTATAACTTTGGTTCTAATAAATATATTTTCCAAAAAATTTATATTTATACTCTTGAAACACTTATAAATAAGTTATAAAAACTCCGTTCTCTTTATTGGTTCTCGCAAAAAAAAAATCCAGAAAAATCGGACCTTCATACCAGAAAAGCCTTTTAAGCTTCGGAAACTCATCCAAATATTTTAGAGACACCCTGTATAGTAAGATGACGCAAATTAATTTTTGTGGCAACATCGTCGACAAATTCAACTTTTCTGGTCCATTGCGATGCATTTCGATAAAACGCGGCGGTGCCAACGAAATCACATGTTCAAATGCATCTTTCGTTTGATAAAGCGGACGATCCTATTATAATTAGAAATAATTTGGATCGGACCTGGTTATGTAAAGGGGAACTTTAGTGTGAAGGTCGGTCGCAGAACAAAGACATTTTTTATTTCATATGTCATTATTTAATATTGCTATAAAGAAATTAAATATATACCGGGTGGTGGAAAATATATACGTTGTAGAGGAAATAAATCACTAAAAAAATATGCTTTTATAGCATTATTTCGAAGTTATACAATTATTAGGTTTGTCAGTCTCTAAGCATTAACATACTGCGAGTGTTTAAATGCTAAGAGTTGTGGGAGATATTACTAGATGAAATAACAATATTCTAAAGAAAAATACACATACGAAGTACAGATTAGAAAGGAAGAAATCTAATCTGTAAACAAGGATGAGATTGATTGTGAAAGAAATTGTTATTGAAAAAAAGAAAGAGATCAATGCAAGTAATGAGGCTCGGGGTACAGCAGTATTAATTTGGTGAAAGCAAAGATAATTGTAGTTACCACTATAGACCCACAGAACAATGTAAAATTTTTGGTAATAGGTTTGGACGCTCGCTTGCTGAGATTCCTTGAGCGAGCGTCCATCGAGGAAAAATATACGGCAAACGCTGCTGTATAAACGAACACTGTTGCCAAACCAATAAAAGTAACAGAAAGTAGGAAAAAACTTTCGGGCGAAAATAGGCTCGAATTTATATTCGTTTTAATAATCTAATCTTATTTTTTTATTTTTTTTCTTTATTAATTAATAAAATTAAAATTATTTAAACTTGTACGATGGGAAATTATTTCCTAAAATATATTTATACCTAGTATAAGAATACACGTTGGTAAACAAATTTCAAATTTTACAAATTCTTTTTTTTTATTATAAGACATCCCCACATAACGAAATGTTTGTATAGGATCACCCAAATTTATTTAATTTTTTTATAAATAAAATTCAAATAAACGCATGTTTTTTAGTTTATTGCTATTTGAAAATAAAGGAGAATTAAATAATATTGCAAAGAAGCAAAACGGCTAGTTTTTGGAGGGTTTAAAAAAAAAAAAAAGTTTTTGTTTAATTCATAGCATATCGTATTGCTATTTGTGCGTTGTAATTTGTTTGTGTTTTCCCTGTGGTAATTAAATTTTTTTATTCTTATTAAAATATCCGGGAAATTTTATGTCAATATTATGACTGCCGGAGTGAGTCGAAGAGCATAAGTTAGGCTTTTCGTTTACCCTACAAGAATATTACACTATGTAACAATTGGGTTATAAACTGTGGTAAGTATTTTTATCTATGTATATTAAAAAATATTTAGACTAATAAATACCTTATAATTTATATGATCGACACCTAAAATTTAATAGGTGTTTAGAAGTAACCTTTTGATAGTTATTAATTCAAATATTTAATATCTAAAAGAGGACGCAAAAATCGCTTAAAAACTGCCTGTTTTATCACATTTATTCATTTAAAAAAAGGCAGTGCTTTTCTTTTGCAAATTTTTAAAAAAACACTTCTATTTAGGAGGGAAAAGATGCCAAATCAAAACATTGCAAAAATAAAGTGGTATTAAAAAATTATTCTCACTGCAATTTTGTTTCAAATGGACCTTGGAAAAAAAGAAATAATACATTTCCATCCCTGCGAAGGGGGGGTAAATTAACCCCCATGAACTATGTGGGGAAATCATCCCCAAAAAATATAAAATCATATACAATTTAAAAATTGAAAAAATTAGATTTTTAAGGGTAAAACTACCCTTATCAGTGAAAAAAACTAAATTAAATCCCAACTTTTACAAAAAAGTCTTAGCTTCCATTTTTTTCTCCAAATATAAAAAGCAGGTGTACCTAGATTTTGATATCACTTTTAACCAAAACCACCCCTGCAAGGGGAAATTTTTTCCCTAAAATTAAGAAAATTTATGTTATATTTTAGATATTCTAAAACATCCAAATATATTTTTTTAAAATTTTTGGGTTTTTTTGATTTTTTTACATTTAAGGGGATGATTTCCCTTTCAAAACTTTATTAGAAATGAACTCGAAAAACCTAAGAAGGCCCATTTTATACATCTGGGATAAAAATATAGGGCCAAAACGCTTTTTATAAGCAAACATTTTATTTAATTTTTCTGAAAAAATGCGTGTTTTTTACCCTTAATTTTAGGAGTGGTTTATTATCAAAACTCACTTCCAAACTGTCCATCATATCTGAGATATCTTAAAACAATTTTGTTGTTTATTATTTTCTACATTTTGAGGATGAATATACATACCCCTTGCAGGGGTGATTTTGGTTAAAAGTAAACTAGAAAAATCTAAATTTCACCTGGTTTATATACTTGGATCAAAAAATACCAACTAAGTTTTTTTTTGAAAAAGCTAGTATTTTATTTAATTTTTCCTATTGATAAGGTTATTTCTACCCTTAGAATAGGGTAGTTGATTATCATAAACATTTATTACTTATTAGACAAACATTTATTACTTATTAGACATGTCCTAAAAAATCTGATGTTTTACAATTTTTGAAGTTGTATACGGTTTTTATATTTTAGGGGATGATTGCACCCACCATAGTTTAGGGGGGTGGTTTACAACCTTCTTAGGAATAAAAGGGAAATTTTATTTTTTAAAGTCCATTTGAAACAAAAATGAGTACAATAAATATAACAGACTGATGTGACGATTATTTTTTTATAACTGTATAGGATTGCTCAAAAGACTGCTCTTTTTGAAAAAATTATAGGACCTGCAATTTGATTTATAATTGTTAATAATTTTTAAATTTTTTTTTCAGTTTTCCTTAACCCCTTGGGCTCACTACCCAAAACCATAAAAAATTTTTTAAGGTTCCCATTCAGGACTTTTGAAAAAATTTGATTTCCCATTTTATATTAAATGATGCCCAATTGCACAATTGCACATAAAAAAGTTAAATTCAACAAAAACTACAATGTTTTTTTTTTATATTAACAATAATAATTTATTTATTCATTAACAGCGGTGGCGTACTGGCCAGCGTACCAGCCTCCCCAAATAGGCCTTACGGGATTTTTCTGCGATTGGATTGGTATGCGGTTTTTGGCATTTGATTTGTATGAACGGCAACAAACTTAATAAACAAATTTAATTAAAAATGAAAAACTGGATTTGTGTATTAAAAATGATTTTTAAGTTTACAATTATATATTTTTTTCAAAATTTAAAACTGTAAAATGCATTCTAAAAATTTATTTTTTAATGCACAACGGCAGTTTTTTTCCGGTTAAAAAATGTATTCACAAAATTTTTAGGGTTCATACGAATCGAATACCAAAAACCGCATTTAAATCAATCTTACAGCAAAAAAAAATCATTGTGCTTACCGTTTCCTCGACTAATATCTGTGCAAAAGCAGGTGTTGTTTTTGCGACATAAAATTGCGGAGGGAGCCAAACTTTCCAAATAGACTATGGCATAAAAGAAATCAAAACGGCAACGCTGAGAGGTACCCAGCAGGTAAAAATTAAATATTCTAATAAAATTCGATTGTCGGCAAAAGTATTTATACAAAGGGACTGGGCGTCTATAGTGATAACTACAATAATTGTCTTTGGTGAAAGCTAAAAAATGGCCATCTATAATAACTGATATACGTCAACCAAGGAAGCCGGAAAGCCAAGATCAAAGTAAAGGTGAAAATCTTAGGACGGGCCACGAGACTGAGGTCTAAGTACAAACGGCCGTGGGTGTCCGTACCGTTTCCTACCCCGCATTCTGCGGGAGGTCCCTTTTCGGTTTAATCCGCATTGAATATTTAATAAATTTATCCCAAAGGGGCCCCTTTGGGTCCGCATGTTGGTAAATTTATGGATAAAGTTTATCCTACAGAATGAGTATTTTCGTTGATGAATGCCTTATGGACATCGGAAAATACAGTTGAAACGTTACGTGCAATGCTTACTGTAAAATTTAATATGGTTGTAAACACTTTTTTGATATACTAAACAAGAACCCTATTCTAGTTTAAAAATTTTATTTAACGAAAAAATACAATTTTCAATAATCAAATGTTGATTTAGTATTGCCCAATTTTCATTAATTTTACTTCTTCTACCTCATCTCCCTCCGTTTTCGTCGTCGTAAGCCCTGCATTGACCTTTCATAAAGTTGGCCGCCTTAGGTAAGGGAGTTTATTTACAGTAGATTTAAGTATTTCGAGTTTTAGAGGAAAAAAAACTTCTGCGGGTACCAGGTTTCATTCTCTAGGGATGAAGGAACGAAAAAAGTGGGAAGTTTGGGGCCTCTCGAGTTAAAAGGATGCATAAAAGTGTTGTCCCGCCCCCCCAAGGAGGAATTATCCTGGTCAACTTCTAAGAGCAGAAGCCCTGAAAATACCTACAAAAGAGCGACAGATCCCCTACAGCTCTTAGGTGATCAAGAGGAGAAACCTTTTCTGTAAGCGTGGGAGCATTAGTAAGACAAACAGTTATTTTTTAAAGTTGTAGAAGACGCCATTCTCCAGACATGAGAACAATATTTTAAAGAGGGTCTGATTTAGGATACATACAGAGTAAGATTGGAATAAAGTAATACTTTCTGTTTTTAAACAGGAATCAAGATTTTTTTAAAATGCTGAGGCTATAAGAGTAAGTGTTTGTAGTTAAGATTTTCTGAAAACGCCAAAGATTAAATGACTCGTTGTTTTGCAGTACTTGGCCACCATATGAACGAATGACATTGGGGATAATTTTGGCGACAGCAACATGACTTGTTTTGAAGGAAGGCGCCCTATCCAAGATTGGTTTAAGGTCTTGTGAATGAAAACCTCAGATTTCCCACGCTTATTTCCAAATCAGGCTTTTGGCAAGAAGATTAAATTTGGAGTGGAGGGTACTATCGTCAACAAAACTATGAACAGGATTGATTGTGGAAAGAGATGATCGTTGATATAAAAGAAACAGAGTTGTGCAAGTACCGATTATAAAATTTGTGTTCTTTTGTACACTTAACACAAATATCCATCGAGCCATCTCCCCTCCCCCCACATTAAAAGCTCCTGGATCCTTGTTCAAAACGGTTCCCTTTTTTTCCTTATTTTCGTAACTATAAGCGCAGGCTGTTTAAACAATAAGAACAAAGAAAAAATGTTGAATCGTTTCTATGGATACTTTCCGATACATAGATAGATGCGGTATCCAGTGGAACACCCTGTATAGTTGGCAAATTTAAACAAATAACTATAAAACTAAAAAACCAAGACTTTTTCGCATGGAGGCATATTATGCTGTTGTTTATATATACCGATCACATTCTGGACAACTTTTTAAGGTTTTTTTCAGTTCCACTGAACTAATGCAATACGATTAAAATCTATACTGTCGTATGGGTACGTATTAATATAGCCTCGCTAACTATATTTAAAATATTAAAAAGCATCCGAGCTACGTCGAAAACATATTTTTAGCAACTACTCCGGTTGAGTAAGAATCAAAAGCGGTATCTAGCGTCGTTTTTAAATTT
>JAHBCN010025350.1:0-11286 GCA_019359885.1 Listronotus oregonensis | reverse complement strand
GGTTTTTTTTTTGAGAATGCCATGACAACAAAAACCATTTGTTTTTCTACGAATATTAAATAATATCAATAATATTCTTATTATTTGCTTATTATCAATTTAATAACAGCATTTATAATTACAAGGCTCGTGGATAATAATAGCTGATTTATTATTATCTACTGGCTCTGGCTAATTGTATTTTTATTGTGCTGGAAAAGGATGCACATTTCCAGTTTTTCTTAAACGGGTCTAAACACATATTTATTAAAATGTCGTCTTTCGGAATGTCTTATGGCATATTGTTTTGCAGCAAAAAAGGCATTTTGAAAATTTTCAAAATAAACGGCGAGCATAGGGCATACCTCGGTTGTAGACATAATTTAAAATTCAATCAATCAATCAATCAATCAATCATTTATTAGTCTATAAAGATCATATACATGGCATTAGACAGGTCAAAAATAATATACCATAATAGTAAAATAAAATAAAATATGATAAGCTTAACATAGATTAAAATGTAATAAAGATAGGACAAATATTAAAAGAGACTAGACAAAGCGCACAAACAATACAATCAATATAACAAAACTAACAAGTTAAAACCTATACTAAGACTTCACTTCCAAAAACTCCGAAAAACTGTAAAATACGTTCATGTATAAAATTCTTTCAGTCTTTTTCCAAATATGGTTAGGGTCCTCGATTCTTTAATGAAAGTCCGGCATTCTATTGTAGATTTTAATGCAAGAATAATAGGGTGATTTTTCAAAGGTGGTCGTTCTGTGTTTTGGGATTTCTAGTGATGACGCATTCCTGGTTTGTAGCTATGATTGTGCAGGTTCTTTTTAAATGCCTCCTTATTCTTATGAATATAAAGTGCACATTTCAAGATGTAAATAGATATATTACTGTGAGAATGTTGTGTTTTTTAAATGTTTCCTGCATGATTCCAATGGTTTCAGCCCGAATATGAGTCTGACTATTCGTTTCTGTGATACAAAGACTCTATTGAGGGTTGTAGCTTGGCCCCAGAGCATGATATTGTAGGAGAGGAAGTGGTATGCAAGGGCTTTTCCAGTCATCAGTGTATTAATAAAACTGTATTTTAATTTTTGAAAAGCATAATGCTCTGCTAAGCCCAGCGCAAATGTGGTCTATTTGGGGCTCCCAGCTGTTTTTTGGGTTTCGCCCCCAAAAATTTCACTGATGCAGCATGTCATTGATGTTAGCTTTTGGGAGTACTATTAAAAAAATGAACCGTCATTGTTTTTCCTCATTCAAAATCAGTCCATTAGATGAGCACCACTGATTCATACTCTGCTTATGGGGAAAATTTTTTTCATAAGTTCATCTCCATTTCTGGCCGATATTGTTGTATCGTCGGCGAACTTGATGGTTGTTCCTGGCAGTTTTAGGTCATTCACGTTTTAAAATATTAATGGTGCAAGTATCGACCCCGAGGGACCTAGGTTGCCCTATTTGGTCTGATTGGGAATTATTGGCTGTGGTTTTCTTTCTTTAAGAAAAGACTTATAAGAGGGGTGCGTTTCCCTTTTTTAAACTATAAAGCTTCTCCTGAAAAAACTAGGTTAAGGGTGTCGAAGGCTCGTGACAAGTCAAAAAACGGGCAGGCAACAACTTTGCCGGTCCAGCCTTGGTGTATGAACTGAACCAACTCAATACCCGCTGTCTCGGTTGATCGTCAGGTGTGAAACCATGTTGACTTTAAAAAGGAGTTTGTATTTATTAAGGAAATTCATCAGTCTTTTAATAGAAACCTTTCAAAAACTTTCGAAAAGATACATTGGATAGTTATGGGTCTATAGTTCTCGATTTTTTTTGGCCCATTTTTTAAAATCGGGAAACCCTTTTTCCCTATCTTTAGAGCTCCCGGAAAAATCCCTGTTTCAATTGTGATTAGTCAATATATTAAGGGTTTGACTTTTTCATAAGTTTATATAAACTTAAAGATTACCAAAACAATAATAATAACGATGAACGTATATTTCAAGAACTAATTTAAAATTATCAGGTTTGACAAACAAAACACTTGTTTTTTTGACGTCCCAGTTTTCTGTCTTTTTTTTTTCCCGGCACTTCGAAAAAAACCCGCGTTGTTTATCTGACACGAAAAAAAAAAGGATACGAGTAATGCAGTTTTTCGGCAAAAGTCGGGGAAATTAATTTAAATATCAAAAATTTTTACCAGTTTCTTTATTTTTTATGTTTTTTAAAGGGCAAATAATAATCCTTGTATTTAAATTTTTCAAAAAAAAATTTACAAAATTTTTAAATTTGACACAAATCCCTGGGGAAAAACAAAAAAAAAAAATTAACTTTAAATTTTTTTTTTAAGTTTGGAAAAACTTTTCAAACGAAACCTAGTTTATAAAACGGTTAAGAAAAAAAATTTTTAAATTTTTTTTTAAAAATTTTTCCCTTCCCCCTTTATATTTAAAAGGTTGGGGGAAATTTAAAAAAAAAATTTTTAAATTTTTCTTTTTAAAAAAATATTACGACAAATAATTGGGGATATTTTTTAAAAAATCCGTGTTTGTTTTTCTCTCTATGAAATTAAAAACTTGAAAAAATTACCAGCATTGTCTTGAAGTGGTTTATTATAAATTTTTTTCCAAAAGCTATGCGTGGGGGGTTTTGAATATGCCGAAGAACACCTTTCAGGACCCCTGTATTAAATAAAATTATCCCTTTTTAAAGGGATGCCAATTTGGGTTCAAATGGGCAGGTAAAAATTTTTTTTTTGGTTAGTATGGGGAAGGGGGGCCAAAAATTTTTGTTTAAAACATGGCAAATTGCGGTCTAAACGGAAAAGTTTACTGTTTACTTTAAGTGATTTGTCCCTCTGAAATATAATTGGGGCAAAAAAAACCGCTTTTAAATTAAATGACCGTCAAAATTAGGGCTTTTGAATTTGTCTAAATTTCCCGCGTAGAATTATTATAGTCTTTTAAAGTTTTTATTTTTTGACGGCCATACCCCAATAAACCTTTAAGATTTTATTACCTTTTTTTTGGGGAAAACCCCTTTGTTCAAAGGGGAAGGATGGGCCGGTATTTCTTATAGGATAAAATTTGGTAATATTTCAGTGGCAGTGTTATTAAGTTTTTACTGGCTTTTTAAAAAAATTGTTTTACGAGAATATAACTATGTCGCGTCGAAATCATTTTTCTTTTTTTTTCATTAGATGCAAAAAAAGTTTAAAAATTGTATGAAATTTTTAAACGTAGAGGTCTAAAAAAAAAGAAGTTTTTAAAAAAAACCTTTTTACTTAAAAAAACCCAAAATATCATCGATAAGGGAATTATTATTAGTAAAGAATTGAACAAAAAAAAAAACGTATGATTTTCAATCTCACCGTATAGAAATAGTGATCAGGACCTAATAAGAAGAAAAATAATTGTTTTATGAAAGGGGGTTTTTCCCTTTCCCCGAAAAAACTGAAAAAGAAGCTAGACGAAGACGAAACCAATAAAAATTTAAAACCCTCCCCCCCCCCATAGAGTTGTTTGAAAAAAGGGGTTTTAAAAACCGCAAAATAGACAAAAAACAAGTATAAGGGGAAACGCAAGATTTAATTACCTTAAAAAAAAATTAAAAAATATAGGTCAGAAAACAGTCCAAAAACCCCCGATGAACATGGTTCGATACACACAAAAGTATCCAAAGGATGGGTTAATTCCAGTCAAAACTGTCAGACTAAAGCACCTTCAAATAAAGGGAAAACGCATTACCATAATACACGCTGGTTCAGAAGACGGAGTTGTCCCAAACTGTTTGCTGTGGTCTGCAAAGAACATTAAGGAATTTAGCTTGGATTCTCATGAGGATACAAGTGTAGAACTTTCTGAAAACTGGTTTCAAAATTATCTTTTAAAAAATATTCCAACAACAGTGTTATTGTCATGATAACGCAAGCTACCACAGCCGTCTGCTACACAAAGCACCAGCTCCATCAAGTTGAGAAACTGAAATCCAGAAATATTTGTTAGAAAATTATATTTATTTTGAATTCAGTTACAAAAAAAAACGCATCTTTTGAAAGTCCTAAATTCATATGCAATTAAAAACAATAGAGCATTTGTTGAACCAAGTAAAATCAAAGATCAGAGCCGAAAATGTTACACCTACTTTAAGTCCCAGTGTTATAAATTTGATAAAAAATGTAATTACTAACATACCAGTTGAGAGCTGGAAAAATTCACTACAGCACATTATAAAAATTGAGGACACTACATTTCTATCCAAACAACATAAATCCTATTGTAATTAATCTCAATGATGACTCTGATAGTGAAACAGAATTATATTTAGATATTTAGATGAAAAATGCAATTATGTATAAATAATGCAGTTATAAGTTTATTCAAACTTAATGTAATTTTAAGATTATACTTACCTAAATAAACAATAAATTATAAATCTTTATATTATATAAGTCCGTCCCTAATGTTCTGTCCTTTAATACCTACCGATCCGCAGTTTTATTGATGTCGGCAGGTATAATCCATAAATAAAGGCAAGAGATAACACGGTATACTTTGAGACAGACTATACCAAAATTTTAATACTTTTCAATATGGTATTTATCATGTCCCATATATAACTTGTTAAAATAAAAAGCCGCTTTAACTAACCTGAAGTAACCATGACCGACCAGAACTAACGGCTTTTAAATTTGTCGAAATTATCCTTACGTAGAAGTTAATAACAAACTTTTACCCTTTTAATATGGTATTTATCACGTCTGAAATATAATTAAAATAAAAGCCGTTTTAACTAACCAGAGTTAACCATGACCGACCAGAACTAAGGCTTTTAAATTTGTTTAAACTATCTCTACATAGAAGTTATTAACAAAATTTTAATATTTTTAGACAAAAGGTACTTCGCATTCAGCTTCTCAAATTTTAATCCATAAACAAGATAACGATCCTACCCTGTTTCAAACGATTCTTTGGACGGATGAAGCTACGTTCACCACATCGGGAATGTTTAACAGACGCAATACGCACAGCTAGGCAAGACAAAATCCCAGGAAATTTCAAGAGATTAAATACCAAGGAAGGTCTTCTCTTCATATCTGCTGTGGTGTGCTTAACAATAGACTTCTCGGGCCAATATACTATGAGGGATCCTTAACTGGAGAAAGATTCTCAATCTTCTTGAAAACGATATTGAGGACATTTTAGAAGAATTGCTACTCGAAACGTATGGCAAGATAATTTGGCAACAAGACGGAGCGCCGCCCCATGCTGTTCGTCAAGTTATGCAGTATCTCAATCGCTGATACAATCAGTGAATTGGACGTTATGGCACTATTAGATGGCCAGATATTACAATTTTGGACACTTTTCTATGGGTTCACTTAAAGAACGTCGTTTACCAAAATAGGAACACAAACACGGACGAAATGAGAGAAAAAATTGTAAATGAAATTAATCGTTTTAACCAAGAACCTCAAATAATATCGGAGAGCTTAAAATAGTATATTAAACAACAAGGTTTGGAAAACGACTCTTTGCATGCACACGGCGAGACAAATTGATGGACCGAGACGAAGTCGAGGTCCACAAGTCTCGCGAGTGTGCAAAGAGGTTTTCTAACGAGTTTTTTACGATACTTTTTATACGACTGCAAATAAAAAAAAACATTTTTTGTGTAAATTTTTATTTTAAAAACAAACGCAAAACAAAAATAATGAAAACAAGAAACTACAGACTATAATTTAGCAAACAGGAAACTTCATAACTATTTTAAAATATTAATTGTAATGTTTACTTCTGCAGGAATCGTCGCATTGTTGATCGACTTTTTAACGATGGAGACAACATTTTCTGGCACCTTGGTTTATACAGTTCTCTGTCGTCGGCATATTGCAGTTTTCTTGCGGCACTTCATTACCAATTGTTGTTGTGGCTGTGCCGCAACAGACGACACAGAGGAAGAGATCCTTCTGAAACATCCATTTTATTACTAAGCGAGTCATCTATATAACTTTTAAGTGACTGAGCTGGATTTCCATCCACCATGGCGCTTCAGAGCCAGCAAATCTGATCCAGAATTCACCAATATTGTGGCTGACGACCGCCTAAAGCAATGCCCGGTATAGGCTTCTGGAGTTTCCAACATCAAAAATTTGGCGATGTCTTTTGCCATACCGCCAATTATTAATTCCAATGTTTTGGCGAGTGCATTTTCCATTTTGATAATTAAGAAAAAACGATCTGTTTGCAGGAGTGGGAGGTCGAAGGGCAGAATACTTTTTTTAAGATGGTGTAGAGACTTCCTGACACTGTAAATGATCTTGGCATCTTCGTTTTGGTATTCTCTCTAGTTTAATTAACACAGGCTGCTAAAATCCGTCATATTTTTCTTTTTTTAAGGAAGCACAATTCTTCTCTTTCGGCATGCCCCAGAGAGTCCGATCACACCACTGCCTACTTTGATTTTTCTATATTTTGACATAACAATAAAAAACCATAATAAATCATATTGAAAGACAGAACCGTGTGCAAAAAAAACATATTTTCCTTGCACACATTGTGCGCAAAATACAATTTTCAAAGCTTGTTTAGCGTGTGCAAACCCCATTTTCTAAAGCAGTCGTAAAAAAAGGATGGGGAGGGTTTATAGATCATGTTTCGAAAATGACGGAATGTCATATAGAACATTTAAATTATTAGTACTATTAAAAATTTATTATATTTTTTGTTATAAATGTTCTTTTTACCACCACATTTTACTTTTAGATAATTTTTTCCGTTTATTGTAGTTTTGCTGCTTGGTTTAGAAATCATTTTTTAAAGATATAATATAATTTGTCTGTCTGATGAAAACCCCTTTATAAAACTACTCCAAAAAGTAATAAACATATTTTTTAAATTCTTGATTTTGACAAATAAGCACCTGTAACCTGTGGCAGTCAGGTTTTTTTTGGGGAAAGTATCCTTATAATATTATGCAATTTTTAGAGATTTGCACCAGAACCGGGGAAATAAACCCAAAACAACCCTATAATTACCGAATTCCTCGTGAAAATCTCATTTTATTGATATAAAAATATAGGGGAATTTCCCTTTAAAAAATACGTTATCGGGGTAACTATTTTTTTTTTGTTTCAAATGATTTTTCTGATTAGATTATTAAACCGGAAAAAAAATACGAAAATGGCTGTATTCGTTTCTTAAAAAATACAGGGAAGTTTAGAAATAAAGCCCTGTTTATTTTAAAATGAATAACCCTGTACGGCTTGATGAAGGTTGACTTAACTTAAGAGGGTATTTGTTTATGTACCTTTTGTTGCTTGACTTATTATATTCACCTATTATAACTATAAATAAAATATTGAAAATTACGAAAAAACTTAGACAGAAGGAAATACACTAAATTTTAAGCCCCGAGTGTTGCATAAAATAGTCTACAATTACTGAAATATATATTATTCATCCTTACCTATATAATCTTAGAGTACTTTAATTTTTCCGCATTCAGATTAAATAGGGTTTATAATTATTTTAAAAGTTGCTGCACGACGTAGAAAACAAAATCTATTAACATACAAACAACACACCGAAAACTGCTGTTAATTGCAAGAAAAGAACACCCAATCAATTAGGAGAGGAAACAAGCAGACAAAAAATGGCCGCGGGCATCGTCCTTGTTTGTTCCGAACAGCACAGGCAAAATAGAATTCCCAAATTTATTTAAAATGATGTAGGCCAACAGCCCGGGGCCGTTCGCGAAATGAAGAATCGAAATTAGACTGTCGATGCCGCGGGCGACGAATAACATCTCCGCATTTACATATTTTAAAAGATTTAGTGGAAAATGTCCTCGTAATGCGATGCTGTCAAGATCGCGTTTTTGAATGTCACACAATAAAATTTTGTTGTTCCCGCTTAAAGTTTACGCTCGTTGAGACAATATATGTGATAAATAATTTGATATTTGTGACAAAACGTCAAAAATAATAAAAAAGTTCTTAAATTTTTTCAAACCTTAAACCAAAATTCTTTCAAAGGGTCTTGGCGCATGAGGTGGGGTAATCGGAATGTTCACTTTTTGAAACCTCACCCAGCTAGGCTTGTTGAGAATAAAAAGACGAGCTTTTTCCTTTTTTTGATTTACGTTGGTGTTTCAGAAACTGTTATACTGAATCAAGAAGATTTCTCGATTTTTTTTTCAATATTTTAGCCGCATTAAGAGATTTTTTAGTTTTGCTTGCGCCAAATAAAAGATCTTCAAAGAGCGGATGAAGCACAATTTTTTTAAAAAGTTTTTGGCAAGAAATTCAATTTTTTTCGGCTTTAAAAATGTTTAATATTTTATAACAAAAGCCTGTTGACTTCAAGGAAGTTTGAAGGTTTATGGAAATAATAACTGTCACGAGAGGCCCCCTCGATCCCGCGTAGTAACAAAATTCCCAAAATATTGTTATATGATGCCTACCACACACAGTTTGAGGTAGGCAAAAATTATCTTTTGACAGACCGGGTGTTTAAAAAACCATCCCGGGTGTGCCGTTGTCTCATCAACCCTTCCAAGCGATTGTTTTGCCTTGTGGTTTTTATTTTGTGGTTGCAGAAGTTTTTTGAATTTTTAAAACCCCTTCATATTTTAGTGATTTTGGGGTTTTTTAAGGTGACTATAATTTTGTGTTTATTGTTTGTTACTTACAATATTAACAAAATACCTGAAAGGTATATGGTTTTGTCTTGAAATCGAAGGGTAAATACCCGGAACCCCCTCATTAGGAAAACAAGAGCAGGTCAATTAAATACCTTTCACAAGATCATAAACTAATCTTAAATTGGGGCTTCAAAAATCTTGTTCAGTTTAATGCTCCAAGCCCCGGGCGTTCGGTGTAGTGAAAAAAAATGAATTTTCATTTTACATTATTTTTAAAACAACCTTAACTGACACAAACACATTACATCCATAATCTCAGCTGTTTTAAAAACCTTGGTTTCCCCCTTTTTATCAAAGATTTCTATCCGTCTAATCTTATATTTTTTTTTGTATTCTAATCAGACCATCTTTAGAATATTGTTCTTTTGTCGGGGAAGGTATTTCCTCAACTCTTATCATTCTTGATTCCATTTAAAAAAATCTGTTCGCCTTTTTATTAATCCCACGTTTATAGAAAAGCCCTTTTTTCCCACCGACGGCGACGGGCTGTTACATTTTTATGGGTATTTTCACGATTTCTGCACCGAGGAGTTGGCAAGTATAATTCCTTTGACAGCTTCCAACAGAGGAACACGTAGTGCCACTTTTTTGCATCCTTTAACAGTCCAATTTTTAAAAACCCCAAACTTTCCACTTTTTTTTCCACATCCCCAGTATCTAGACTGGAACCGCTATCCGCAGTTTCCCCGTCTAGACACTACCGTACAATGTTTAATATTTTTTTTAAAAAAAACGTGTTAACTATTTTATTAAGATTATTGGTAAAAAAAAGAAACTCCCAAAATATCAACTGTTTAAATAGAAGGGGAAGTGGTGCCATCAGTTCTTTCCATGTTAAATCTGATGATATAAAATCTAATAATACACAATAATTTCAAATATTCTATAATAGTTTCGTTTATTAACCAACAATGTTGTGCAAAAAATAAAAAAAAGCAGTGATCGTATAGTTAGTCTGAGATTGACATTTGATGATGTCAAGGTTATACATGGTAACAAAGAATTATGGAAGTCCAGACCTGACCTACGGTTGATTGTGCAAACCCGGGGGCCGTTTTTTATTCCCACTGTCCTGCACGCCTGTACAATTTTGTTCTATAGTATTGGCCTTCCATACATTTTAAATTTTTTGGGTTTACTCACGTTATGATACAATATATATATATATATATATATATATATATATATATATATATATATATATATATATATATATATATATATATATATATATATATATATATATATATATATATATATATATATTTTTTAGTAATATTTATTACCTTGAATTGCAACATTTAACCCCGTGAAATTGCTTAAACCGAAACTTAGATTTGATTTTTTCTGATGAATTTAATAGACTCACAGTTTGTGAATCTTCCAGCCCCATAAGTTCTGTGGATGCATTTCACCCTCCTTTGGAACTGAAATTTTCTCCTAATAGTTTTAGGATACAAGGATAGTAGGATTACAAAACAAGCATAACCATTTATATTTTCAATAAAACAAACTATGAAGCTATTAACAATGCTCTGATGGAATGTGACTGGGTTTTCTTAATGAGAATGTGGATCTGGATAGAACACTTGAAAAGCTTTATTCCACTTTGTATAAGGTTATTGAGCATCATGTTCCAAAAACAACAATTAAGGAAAACAAATATCCCAGTTGGTATAGTGAAGATCTAAAAAAAATTAATTAATTGAAAAAAAAACTTCATAGAAAGTATAGGGGGGCCGGCCGTCAGTCTGACTATGACAGCTATTAGGGTTAGAAGGGAAACTAAGGAACTAATGGAACTTTGTTATCTTCTTTTTGTTAGTAATACCGAGCAACTTATTCCCACAAATATTAATTATTTTTTTGGCTTATAAGGGCCGTACTGATAATGGCCTTCCTTCAGTAATGTGTCTTGATGGTCAAAGCATGGGGAAACCCAATCCAGATAGCTGAAGCTTTTGCTACTCACTTTAGATCCTGTTTTAGAGAACATCCAGATATGGTATTTAGAACTATAAAGAACACAACAATATAATTCTTCCCACCCACATTCACGGTTGAGGAAATTTTGAGAAAAAAGATAGTTTGGATAAAAAAAAAAGGGGCAGGACCGTGGTATTCCACCAGTATTTATTAAGAATTGTGGGCATGTACTTGTTGAGCCTATGAGGGGTTTTTTTTTCAGAGATCTTTTGATAGTGCCTTTTTTTTCCCAAATATGGAAGGAGGCAAATTTTTTTCCCATTTTTAAATCTGGGGATCGTTGTAACATCAGGAACTATCGTGGCATAACTTTGCTATCTATAATGCTAAAGATCTTTGAAGCGATCATAACTGATGAGTTATTTGCAACTTTGAGGCATCTAATAGCCATTGAGCAACATGGTTTTTATAATGGCGATCGACGGCTACAAATCTTTTTGTCTTTTTGGACTACCTCATCAACAACATCGAAAAAGGTTTTCAGGTGGCCGTAATTTCACAGACTTAGAAAAGGCTTTTGATAGTATGTGTCACGGTATTTTACTGAAGAAACTTGATGCTTTTGGAGTTTGGGGGCCTTCTTTTAAGGATTTTCCTATTTAAGCA
>JAHBCN010025349.1:0-11254 GCA_019359885.1 Listronotus oregonensis | reverse complement strand
GGGAACTTTTTTTAAAAATTTTAATATAAGTACAAAAACACTTTTTTTTTAAAAAACCCATTGTTTATTTAAAAATTTTTGATAAATATTTACAATTATCAAAATACATTTAAACATTAATTTATACATTGTAAAAGTCCCTTTTTTTTTGGGGGTTTTTTTATTACATTTTTTAAAATCTGGGTTCTAGGTTGTCTGTTATTTCTTACCCTTTTTTTTGTTTTTAGGGTTTTTTTTGTTTTTGGGGGGGCCCCACAAAAATTTCTCTGTCCACCCACAACCCCCACTTCTGCATCAAAGTACAAAAATCCGCCAATTCATAAAAAAAGTTTTTGGGTTTTTTTTTTTTTTTTGGGACCGCTTTCGTCATCGGTATCTTCATCGTATATTGCGGGGATCAACCCCCCCCGGATAATTTGACAATGTTTGGATAACTTCTGCTTTCTCAATCTTTTCATTTTCTTTGGTGACCATTATAGAGTTGCATAGCGAAGGTTCTTTGTCTCTTATACTCAGCTCGTCAAATCAGGATGGCCCTGTTATGTTGAGGATAAAAGTATATTTTTTGCAAAAGATGTGACCAATGATAAATCAAAACAACACTCTTTTACAAGATTAAGGAAATAATACACTGGGTTTTCCCCCAATTGCACCAGTTTTATTAAATAGGCCCCCCCACTAAGGTCATGGGTTTTTTGGGTCTAAGCAAATTAGATTCAGGTGGGGTTTAAAAATTTTTTAAATAAAATTCTTAGTAATTTTTTTTAAAACAAAAACAAATTATCATCCCAAAAAATTTGACCATTTTTATCCCAAATAATTTTTTTGAAAAAAATTTTTTTAATTCAAAAAGATGAAATTTTAAAAAGGGAAAAAAAAAAAAAAACCACTAAAAAGTTTTAACTTTTTAAAATTTTTTGGGGAAAATTGGGTTTATTACTTTTAAATTATGCCTTAATGTGACAAAGAAAAAAAAACCTTTTTAAAAAAAACGTAAATTTTTTTTTTAAATATATTTTAGGATGTTATTTTTTTAATTTTTTTAAAATTTTTACAAATACAAATGGTATATTTTTAAAAAAAGCACATAAAAACTACCATTGAATTTATTAAAAAAAAAATAATTCACAGCAGTTTATTGTTCTGGTTAATTAAACTTTTTCCCCCAAAATATAGCAAATCTACCTGGGGGCCCCCTATCTGGTGCCCCCCTGACATGATTAAACATAACCATTGTTTTTTTTTAAAAAGCAAGTTTTTTTTTTAGACTATACAACTTATAGTGTTTTTTTTTCCCCTATAAAAAGTGATTAATAGGTGATAATCATGCATGCTCCCCTTTATAAATCATCCATGGTGTGGTCTGATTATCGTTTATGCTACCTGGCTTGATGGTTTAATTTTGCTACTTTTATTATAATACATATATGTATACTTTATCTTATGTCATAGAATTATTTTTACTGTCAAACTTATGATGGACAAATAAAACGAGATTTGGTAGTAGCTCTTTACCATAAGTAAAAGTGTTACTCTTTTTTTAAAAAGGGGGAGTTTGAAATTGTTCTTACTTTACCTTAATACTTTTACCTGGTACTCAACGCGTTTTAAAAAAGGGGGCAAAACTTCTTCTATAGAGTCGTTGATTTTCCTAAATAACGCGGGTGTGCCAGGTGAAAGGAAAATTTTTTATGGGAATCACTAACATCTTGTTGTATTGCATTTAATAATACATTTAGGGGGTTTTTTTGGGTTTTTCCCCTATCTTGTATGATTAAATAAATAAAATTAGTTTTTTTTTTGGGGGTTTTCCAAACAAAAAAAAAAATTTTAAAAAAATTTTTTTTTAAAAAAAACCCCCCAAAAAATTTTTTTTAAAATTTATTTAAATTCCTTTTTTAAAAAATTTAAAAATAAAAATTTCCTCAAAAAAAAAAACCAAAACCCCCTTTTAAAAAAAACCCCCAGTTTTTACAAAAAAAAATTATTAAAATTTTTCCCTCCTAAAAGGGGGAAAAATTTTCTTTATTTTTTTTTGGGGTTTTCTTTGCTTTTTTTTAAAAGGAAAAACCAAAAGGGGGGGAAATTTTTTATTTTAAAAGTTGGGGGAAAAAAAAAATTTTTTTTAATTTTTGGAAAATTTTCCCCTTAATTTTTTAAAAAGGTTTGGGGTTTTTTAAATTTTAAATTTAAAAAAATTTTTTTTATTTCCCCCTTTTTTTAAAAAATTTTGGGGCCCCCAAAATAGCAAACCCCCCCCTTAAAAAAGCCTTCTTGGTACTGTCTATTTTTGTAAGATAAAATATACCCATTGATTTGTTTTGGTTTTATTAAAAGGTAAAGTAAAAGGTTACTCTAATTATTTAAACACAACACATTAAAATTAGACCAGTGTCCAATTTGTTTAGTACACTTCGGTAATAAAATGAGCCCTCTTTAAAGGGGCACAAAGACATAACAATGCATTTTGGCTAGTTGTGTACAAACAAAACATAATTGCCCCATTGTAAAAGCATTAGTTTGACTCTTTTTCTGGTTAATATACCCTCTTATCAATAAAAGTAACATTAAAATCAAAAGGAAATATTTCCAACAATAATAATTTTTAAATTTAAATTGTAATTTCGTCATAAATTTAAGTTCCTGTTTTTTTAAATAGCTTTACGGCTAAAATAGTTTTATATTTTTATTAAAAAATACCGGCAAAATGCTTTTTGGGGCTATTTTTACAAGTTTATTACTTGTTAGCATAAATGTTTATAACTTAAACCTATTACTATCGAAAAACGCGTCTGGTTAAAAAAAGAGAACCTATTTACAAAAAACAAAAATTAAAATGTAAGACATCCCACACAATTTTTATAAATAAAACTAACACAACATATTTACGGGTTTTTTGTACACTTTAGGTAACAAACAACTTTAATTTAACTCATATAAAATTGTTAATAAAGATCTACAATTACAAAACACAAGAGTACTTGGCCTATGCCTCTGCTATATTTACTCTTAAAATTACTAAAATTAATTTGGTAAAAAAGTTTATTATTAAACATGTATTACCTCAATTAATATATGCTTGATGTAATAATAAATGCTAAACTTTATAGGATATTGTATTGGACTTTTGGATATTTGGTTAGCTGGTTTCTAACCATCATCGCAAATTTCACTGATGTATTTATTAATGGCAGGAAGGGTAAAATAATGTAAAATTAATAGAAATACAACCAAACACTTTATAAAACAGCTGTTTATTTACAAATATAATAAATATTTACAATTATTTAAATACATTTAAACAGTAATTTACACATTGCGGAAAAACCTTTTCGATAAGTTTTTGTTACGCTTTTGAAAACCCGGTCCTAGGTTGTCTGTTGGTAGTCTTAGCCGACTTTGTATTGCTGGTGTTTTCCGTCTTTGCTGGCCACAAAATATTTCTCTGTCCACCCACAAGCTCCACTTCTGCATCAAGAGTACAAAAATCCGCCAATTCATAATAAAAGTATTTGTACCGATCTTTTCTACTTTTCTTTTTTCTCTTTGATGGACCGCTTTCGTCATCGGTATCTTCATCGTATATTGCTGGATCTACATCATCCGGATAAGTTGACAACTTTTGGATAACTTCTTCTTTTTTCTCAATCTTTTCATTTTCTTTGGTGACCATTATAGAGTTGCACAGCGAAGGTTCTTTGTCTGTTATACTCAGCTCGTCAAATGTGGGATGGACCTTGTTATGTTGAAGATGACGTACATTTTTTGCAAAAGATGTGACACGTGCCATGATAAATAAAAACTTTAACAATCTTTCAACAAGATTAAGGAAATAATACACTTCGTCTGTATAATTCCACCAGTTTTATTAAATAGGCCCCGCCCACTTAGGTCATAGGTTTATTGTGTTTAGGCGAATTAGATTCAGGTAGGGTTATGGCCTCTAATAAAATTCTTAGTATCATTTTCTTAGACAACAACAAATTATCAGGTAGCTAAATGGTTATAACTGGAATTACTTGGTAATGCTGAAAGGGAGCATCAAAAATTTTAGGCAAAATTGACTTTTTATTTTTAAAGATGATTTAAAATTTTATGGGAGATAGTCGGACAATGTAAAATGGTGTTTTATTGGTATAGTGATCGCTTATATTATACAAACAGCATAATTTTATAATTGTTAACTGCAATAATAAAACAGGAATAATTCAATATTGAAAGTAAATGAAAATAAAAAAGCACGTGCAAAAAAACGTTCCTTAGGCAAATATCTAAATGACCGCCATTTTGTAGATACTCTTATTAACACTTTAAAATTTAAACTTGTCTGATGACCTAAATGAATCTTGACTAGTATTTACTGATATCTGCTTTTTAGAGCGCCTTATGAAAGTCACACATATTTCAATCTGGAAAACGCGGTTGTCATTTCAGCGGAGCCATTTTCTCTTTTAAGTCATTAGTTGAGGTATTGATCACATGCATATTGCCAAACAAAAAAGGCATAATTAATGGTGACATTGTCATGCATATAACACAGTTTTCTTTAAAGTTATTTTTCCAAAAAATGAAAAGATACTCGTCAAACCAAAGTCGACAAAATACGTTAAGAAGAGCACGCAACAAGGATATTTTAATTTCTTAAAATAACACCCTAAAGAGGTTATTTTTAGGGTACTTAATGTTCTCTATATTTCCATATTTTCTATCTAAAAATATATGTTTCACATTAAAAGAAATGCGCTGCATAATAAATTATACAGTGTATGTTTGCAAAAGTACTTTTTCAAATGTTTTACATACCACCATTTAAAATTTGACCATTTTTATCCTAAATAATTTTTTGTAGCAATATTAATTCAAAAAGTTGTAATTAAAGGGAAAAAAAAAAATGAAAAATGAGCCACTAAAAAGTGCTTAACTTTTTAGAATCTTTGGGGATTGGAAGTTTATTACTTTTAAATTATGCCTTAATGTGACAAAGAATAAAATACCTTGAAAAAACTTGAAAACGTAAATTACATTTTTTAAAGTTAAATTTTAGGATGTTATATTTTTTTATGGTAGGGTAAAGTATGGAAAAAAACTTTTGAATTTTATTTAAAACATTTACAAAAACAAATAGTATATTTTTAAAAGCACATAAAAACTACTATTTAATTTAGCCTGAAATAATTTACAGCAATTTGTTCTTCTGAATAGTTTAATAAACAATTGTTCAATGCTCAAATTTACCTGTGGTCGCCAATTGGTGCACACATGATCAAACACAACCATTGATTGTTTTATTACTAACTTTGTTATTTAAATCATACACTTATACGCCGAGTGATGATCGCGTTGTTAATTTACAATGGACTTAGTTGTTAAAAGTTAACAACAGTTTAGAATGTTTAACAAGATGTCAGATTTGACAGGTTGCCTACTAAAATTATTGAATAACACTGACAATGACGTTTTGTTAAACTTTAAAGCCGTTGTTAACTTTAAACAATTGCTAGCATTGCTAAATTTAACAGGCCCCCGACCGATAGTATGTATTTTTTCTATATTAAAAGAGTGTTTAAAGTAGGTTATAATAATGAATGCTACCTTTGATAATTATGCATGCTACCTCTGATTATCGTTTATGCTACCTGGCTTAGTGGTTTTATTTTGCTACTATATACCATAGTTACGTATATGTATACTTCATCTTATGTCATAGAATTATGCTGACTGTCAACCTTATAAAGGCAAAAAAACGAGATTTTATAGTAGCTCGTTACCAGAAGTGGAATGTGTTACTATTTTTTTAAGGTGTGTCGTGAAGTTGTTTTTATTCGCTGTATAATCTTTAGAAATACATCTCGATGTTTCGTGATTAACTCAATACTTTTACCTGGCACTCAACGCGTTGATCAGCCAACACAACTCCTCCTACGGAATCATTGTGCTTCCTGAATAACGCGATTCGTGCCAGGTAAAAGTATAAAACAGTAATCACTTAACATATTGTTGTATTACATTCGAAAATACATTTACGCTTTTTTGGTGGCGCCCTTATCTTGTATGATTTAATAATACAAAATAGGTTTTGTTTTTGGGTTCTCCAAACAATAATTAATACTTATTTGAAGAATACACATAGATAAGTACCTAGAATTTGCTCAGTGCAAATTCCTGGGTTATAATTCAGGTAAAAAAACTAATCCTCATTAGGATACCAAGACAATTTATTCATGCATTACCGCTATTTCTGTACAAACAAATTATAATTGGCCCATCGTAAAAACAAATAATTTAACTTTATTTGTTGTTTATCTTTGCTAGGAAAAAAACAAACATATTATTTATGCAAGCTGTAAATAAAATTGTCACTTTTTTGAATTTTTCCCTTATTTTTAAATCCTGTTTTTTAATTAAAATAAATAATAATAATAAATGCTTAGTCAAACATTTGCCCCAATATAGCAAATCTACCTAAATACGCCTTCTTGGTACTGTCTATACTTTGTGAGACAAAATATTTCCATTGATTTGTTTTGGTTTTATAAAAGGTAAAGTAAAGGGTTAAACCTAATTATTTAGATACAGCACATCGAAATTAGACCAGTGTCCAATTTGTTTATTAAAATTCAGGTAATAAAATGAACCCTCATTAAGGAACAAAGACAGTAAGCAACTCATGCATTTCGGTTAGTTGTGTACAAACAAAACATAATTGCCCATTTTAAAAGCATCAGTTTGTTTTTTTTTTAAGGTAATATTATGGAATTCAGGTAATAAAAATAATCCTCATTAGGACACCAAGACAATTTATTCATGCATTACCGCTATTACTGTACAAACAAATTATAATTGGCCATCGTAAAAGCAAATAATTTAACTTTATTTGTTGTTTATCTTTGCTAGGAAAAAAAGAACAAACATATTTTTATGCAAGCTGTAAATAAAATGTTCACTTTTTTGAATTTTTTCCTTATTTTTAAATCCTGTTTTTTAATTAAAATAAATAATAATAATTATAAGCCAGGATGGCGGCGAAAGAGAACGGCTTAGAAAATCGCTCTCGTCAAAGTCGTGAAATTAATGAGATAAAGTGCAATCACTGCCCAAAAAGGGTAGCCACCCCAGTGTTTTGTAAAAAGTGCTTTGATCCGTTTCACCCGTCGTGTTTAAATCAAGCGACCTTGCTTAAATCAGCATCGTGTCGCCATGAAGTCACTTCTAACCTTCAAATGGATTGTGCAACAACTATATCCTTGACAAAACGAGATGCAGCACCAGTACGCCTTATTGGAAAAAAATTATGAGGTATTGAAATCAAAAGTTCATATTCTGGAGGAAAAATCAAATGAAAATCCTAGCAAGCCAAAAAAACCCAGACAAAAAAGGTACAAAGTCCATCACAGCATTCAAACAAACAGGCGATGTTTTCGACAGCAATCCGGCAACATCGCCCAATATCGAGAAATTAGCTGCAGACTGCGACCAGGTGTCGAAGAAAAGCAACACCCAAATAGTGATGACCTGCCACCTGGACAAAGGCCCCTGTCCCAGACAATAAAGAAGATCCATTGTCGGAAAACCATAACCCTCAAATCCAAAACAATAAAAACAAGATTTATTTGGGGTTGAAAACCCAACCATCAAAACTATAGAAAAAAATACTCGCCGTTGCCCAAAATGGTTCAAACACTGCCTGGATTTTTGTTTCCGGTCTGGATCCCAAGACAGGGGCAGATGATATTTTAAAGTGCCTTCAAGGATTAGATTTGGGTCAAGATTGCACTTGCGAAAAAGATGGTTACCAGGAAAGACAAGTTTAAGAGCTCCTTTAAACTGGGGGTTCCCAAACAACAAGGAGAGGTTCTTATGTCTAGTAACACGGCCAACTGGAGGGACTGGTAAACCATTTTCTGAACCTTCAACGCCGGAACCCTCAAACAACAGGGCCCACCAGGGTACGCTAAGCTCAGCGCAGACAGAAGCCACACATAACAGTAGCAATAAAGTTGTTAACTCCAAGGCAGTGAAGCTGAGGAAGCTGCATGGGTTTTAAGAAATAAAATAAATAAGCTGGAAGCTGTAACTGTGGACAAAGAAATTGACATTCTCTGCATAACGGAACACTGGATGAAGGAAGACGAAATGAAAGCAGTGCACATAGAAGGATTTAAGCTGGCGGCGTTCTCTGCAAGGTTAGACTCAAGAGGAGGTGGTTCTTGTATCTTTATTAAAGAAACACTTAGTTTTAGTGTAATAGATTTGAATGTAAATTTTAATATTGAAAAGTGTCTTGAATATTGTTGTATATTTTTAAATGATTTTAATCTAAATGTTGTAGTCCTATACCGTAGTCCCTCAGGGCCGTTTGAAACTTTTTTCACCTCCTTAGAAGGAGTTCTAAATTCTCTGGATACCAGAAATCAAAATGTTTTAGCTGGTGATTTTAATGTTAACCTTCTCTCAGCTGACAAGAACGCATCTAGATTGCGGGACACTCTAGAGGGATATAATTTGTGTCAAACAATATTTAGGCCAACCAGGGGGGAGAATTGCATCGACAACATTTTCCTGGATGCGGATCTTGAACTTGTATCGGGTGATCTCTGTGGATTGGGTTCTTCTGATCATAGAGGCCAACTAATTGACTTTATGACGTACAAAATAGAAAAATATAAAGAAAGCAAAAACATGTACAGACCAATAACACAAAGAGGTATGTTTTTATTTTATAACAGAGTGTCTGAGATTGACTGGAAATTTGTGAATTCTCTGGATGTTGTGGATCAAAGTTTGCTATTTTTATTGACTTACTAGAAAAGGCTTATTTAGGATCATTTCCTGAAAAAATATATTATTTAAGGTCTGATCAACCTCAACGAGTAAACTGGTTTACGGGGGACCTGAGGGAAATGCGAGATCATCTTAATTTCCTATCAGAGCTTAGTAGATAGTAAAAACAACCACATGTTACCGAAGCTATAAGAAATTTAAAGAATATATGCTTGCCATACGCCATGCAAGGATAAAAGCAAATGACAATATGATTCGAAACTCACATAACCCAACAAAATCTATGTGGAGAATTATTAATAAGAAACGGGTATACAGAAAAATTTGGGAGATTCCCACACAATTAAACCAAACACATTCAATGACTTCTTCTCGCAATTGCTACTAATCTGATCAAAGACATTCCAACTGTGAATCTCAGTCCAGTGGATATGATCAACTGTAAAGCTCCACCAGATCAATTTTCTTTTTGTAGGGTTAGTTTTAATACAGTGCGTGATATTGTGGATAGCCTAAAAAAAAAAAAGCTGTGATATATTTGGACTGAACATAAAACTTATCAAAACTATAAAAAATCTTATAATCTCACCCCTTACTAAATTAATAAACTTATGTTTTAAAGAGAATATATTTCCCTCAATTTTAAAGAAAGCTGTGGTATGTCCTATATTTAAGAAAGGAAATACAGATGCACCTGAAAATTATAGACCAATTTCTTTGCTCCCGATTGTTTCAAAGATTGTGGAAAAAAGCATGGCCCTGCAAATAGTTAAATTTATGGAAATAAATAATTGCTTCAACAAACATCAATTTGGTTTCAGAAAACACAAAAATACAACAATAGGTATTTTGAATCTTTTGTCCCACATAGTTGAGTCATTTCACGAAATGAAATTTATTTCTGTTTATCTGTGTGATCTAAGCAAGGCATTCGACTGTGTGAGCCACGACATTCTTCTACGAAAACTAACTAGGTACAATTTTTGTAATGAAAGTGTCAAACTAATAGGATCATATCTAAGTGACAGAGTCCAAGTCGTCAGGGTTGCCGGGGTGTCCTCAGCAGAAAGTGTTTTAAACATTGGTGTCCCACAAGGCTCTATATTGGGACTATATTTTCTAATATATATAAATGATCTACCGGATATTGACCATAAAGCCAAATACACTCTTTTGCTATGACACCAGATATCCTGCTCGGCTGATACTGCTGCGGGCGCTGAATGATCCCGTGGCTGCACAGGTGAGAGCAGGAGAGGGGTTTGCTGCAAATAGGCTCGTACTGAATAATGGTAAGACAAAGAGGGTCTTTTTCTCAATGAGAGATTTGGACGATTTGAATGGTGGGATTGATGAGGGTGAGATTGGGTTTTTGGGTATTAACTTGGACCCGAGACTACTCTGGAGACCACAAATAAATGCTCTATGCAAAAAATTAAATAAAAATATCTTTCTTTTGCGAAGTCTTTCCAACTGTGTCTCACGGGATAGTTTAAAGTGTGCCTACTTTTCCCTCTTTCACTCTCATCTTTCCTACTCGATTTTGGCCTGGGGGCATGCAGCGAATACAGGACGTGTTTTCGCTCTCCAGCGCAGGGCGCTAAGGGTCCTGGCTGGTCTTGCTTATAGGGAGGATTGCCGCCAGGCATTCAGGGCGCTCAAGATACTGACACTCCCTTCACAGTATATATTTGAAAATCTTAAATATCTGAAGAGAAATATCGACGCATATGTGAGCCATGAGGAAATCCATAATTATGAAACCAGGCACAGGAATAACATTCTACCCGCCTGCTGGAGGTTAAAAAGGTGTCAGACGGGTTCAGGCTACTGGGCAATAAAATGTTTTAATATATTACCTGAGGATATTAAAGGTTTGTCTTTTGTTGCTTTTGAAGGAAGAGTCAAGATATTTTTAATAGAAAACGTTTTTTATTCAATAGATGAGTACCTGAATTTTACATTTTGATGGACATTTTTTAAGCAGTGTTTCTGTACAAGTATACTTTGTGTGATGTATTTCATTAAAATTATTCTTTCTTTTAATGTTTAGTTTTTGATTTTTTTTTGTTGACGTGTGTAAAACATTGTAATATGTATTAACATGAATAAACAGTATGAAGTAAATGGTTAGTCAAACATTTGCCCCAATATAGCAAATCTACCTAAATACGCCTTCTGGGTACTATCTATACTTTGTGAGACAAAATATTTCCATTAATTTGTTTTGGTTTTATAAAAGGTAAAGTAAAGGGTTAAACCTAATTATTTAGATACAACACATCGAAATTAGACCAGTGTCCAATTTGTTTATTACAATTCAGGTAATAAAATGAACCCTCATTAAGGAACAAGGACAGTAAGCAACTCATGCATTTCGGCTAGTTGTGTACAAAAAAAACATAATTGCCCCATTTTAAAAGCATCAGTTTGATTTTTTTATGGTAATATACTCCTTATGAAATAAAAGTAA
>JAHBCN010025348.1:0-11360 GCA_019359885.1 Listronotus oregonensis | reverse complement strand
CTCTTCAGTTTTGTGAAGTGATGATGAATGCACTTGATCAGCATTTAGCAGATTTGGATTGGATTCTTTCTACATATGAGTGTACTTTTGCACTCAATGGTGAAGTCAATAAACAGAACTGTCGATATTGGTCCACAGAAAACCCTCACTGGATGCGAGAAACACACACTCAACGTCCGCAAAAACTTAATGTTTGGGCAGGCATAATTGGCGACCAAGTCATTGGCCCAATATACCTTCCAGCTAACTTAAATGGCACTACATATTTGAATTTTTTGCAAGAAGAGTTTATGCCAGCTTTAACTGCTTTATTTCCTTATCAAGCAGAAAGCAGATCTTCATGATGATCGAATATGGTTTCAGCAGGATGGTGCTCCGCCTCATTACGCCCAAAACGTGCGACACTATTTGAGTGAAGTTTTTCCAAACCGCTGGATAGGAAGAAGAGGTACCATTGAATGGGCGCCAAGATCGCTCGACCTTAATCCTCTGGATTATTTCCTTTGGGGTCACCTAAAAACGAAAGTTTACGTGACAAGACCAAAAAATTTAGATGAACTTATGCAACGACTTGCATACGCCAAATAAATCAAGATTTGATTAGTAATGTCAAGAATAAATTTTATTTTAGATTAGGGTTTTGCCAATAAAAAAATGGGCAACATTTCCAACAATACTTACAATAAAATAACTTTGTCGAAAAATTCGATTTTTATTTTTTCTAGCTTCCTAGCTTATCAAAATGCGAAAGTAAATAGTGGGTCATATTCCTTCTTTTATTCCCTTTCCAACGAGCTATCACAAAACATACCTTCACATTTAAAAAAAAAGTTGGGGGTGGTTTCTACCCTCAAAAGAGGATAAATTTTATAAACAGACCATAAAATTGTGCCAAACTGAAAATAAAGGGACCCGTGTTCCTTTATTTTTTCAACAAATAAAGAGGCTCTCCAATATTGAATTTATTCCAGTTAAAAATTCCACCCTGTATATCAAAATAAATAAGCTGCCAAAAGTAATTAAGACATAGAAATATTATTTTAATTAACCTTCACTTTAAACTCAATTAGGTTTACTGCCTGTAAAACTTTTTGCTTTATAGTGCTTCACTTATTTTAAAAAAGGTTTATTATGCCATTTTGCTTTTATGTTTTTAAATAAAATAATACCATTTTAAACAAGGGTTTTAGTAGTTTTTAAATTTAAAGCAAAATAATTATAATTTTAATATTATTTTATAAAACAATAAAAGGTTTGATATCAAATAATAATTCCTGGAATGCCGTAACCCTTTTAAAATGTTCGAATGCTATGTTTAATTAACAAACATTGTTGAATGTACCAAGTCTTTGTTAAGCTATTGTTTATCTCACTTATTAAGTACAAAGAGCATAAATTTTCTAAGGAATGGGCAAATTAAAATTAGAATGTAAGAGCTTTAAAAAACATCGCAAAAAGATCACATAAATTGACCTATGATGACCTTTAAGTTGCCTTTAGTTTAAATACTTTTTCATTCTGTTAGTAATTTAAATATGTCTTATATTAATGCATAAAAACAATAAAAAAATTAATTTAAACAAGTTCTTGTATTCCGGAAGGCCACCGCAAATAACCAAGCCTATAAGAAAACCGCATGAAACACTTATCTTATATTTACTATGAATAATAGTCAATTCAAAGCCGCACTGCTGTCTCAGCTCAGCGGGTTCAAACTGCATTTTTTTACCTTAAAAAAAATCGCGAAAAATAGTTTTTTTTTTAATATAACTCGAAAACTATTAAGTTTAGAAAAAAGTATATAATTAAACTTGATGGTCTAACAAAACTTCGTCAGTTTTTTTAATTTAAAATAAAAACGCAAATATCCTAAAAACTAACAGAGTTACAAAAAAATGTAAAAGGCAAAAAATATGCCTTTTAGTATGTTCTATGAAAAAGGTTATATACATATTTTTAATAAAATTAGTATTAAAGGTTATATAAGCAAAAAAGTGATTTTGACCCTTAAATATTTCGCTTATATCAATATTTTTTCTGGTATAGTCTGTCTCAAAGTATACCGTGTTAGCTCTTGCCTTCATTTATGGATTATACCTGCCGACAGCAATAAAACTGCGAATCGGTAGGTATTAAATGACAGAAAATTAGGGACGGACTTTAATAATATAAAGATTTATAATTTATTTTTTATTAAGGTAAGTATAATCTTAAAATTACATTAAGAAATTAAATATATGCAAAGTTTTAATAAATTTATAACTACACTATCTATACATAATTACATTTTTAATCTAAATATCTACATCTAATTCTGTTTCACTATCAGAGTCATCATTGAGATTAATTACAATAGGATTTATGTTGTTTTGGATAGAAATGTAAGAGTCCTCAATTTTTATAATGTGCTGTAGTGAATTTTTCCAGCTCTCAACTGGTATGTTAGTAATTACATTTTTTATCAAATTTATAACACTGGGGCTTAAAGTAGGTGTAACATTTTCTGCTCTGATCTTTGATTTTACGTGGTTCCACAAATGCTTTATGGGGTTAAACATACAGTGATACGGAGGAAGCCGTAAGACAGTATGCCCAGCCTGTTCAGCCAAATTATCACATACATATTGTTTTTTAATTGCATATGAATTTAGGACTTCCAAAAGATGCGTTTTTTTGTAACTGAATTCAAAATAAATATCATTTTTAACAAATATTCCTGGATTTCAGTTTTTGAACTTGATGAAGCTGGTGCTTTGTGTAGCAGACGGCTGTGGTAGCTTGCGTTATCCATAACAATAACATTGTTGTTTGGAATATTTTTTAAAAGATAATTTTGAAACCAGTTTTTAAAAAGTTTTGCACTTGTACCCTCATGATAATCCAAGCTAGAATCCTTAATATTCTTTGCGGACAACAGCAGTTAAAGACAAATCCGTCTTCTGAACCAGCGTGTATTATGGTAATGCGTTTTCCTTTATTTGAAGGTGCTTTCGTCTGACTGGAATCAACCCATCCTTTGGATACTGTGTCGTGTTATTTTATCAAACCATGTTTCATCAAGGTAAATTATTTTTTAACCTATATCTTTTAATTTCTTGAAGGTAATTAAATCTCAAAGTGCGTAATCTGTGCGATTCCATTTCTACTTGTCTTTTGTCTATTTTGCGGTATTTAAATCCCATTTTACAAACAACTCTATGTGGCACGGCTAATATTTATATTGGTTTCGTCTTCGTCTAGCTTCTTTTACAGTTTATCCAAGGTAGGAATAACTCCGCTTTCATAAAGACAATATATTTTCCTTCTTATTAGGTCCTGATCACTATCGTCTATACGGTGAGATTAAAAATCACTACGTTTTTTTCTATTGTTCAATTCTTCACTAATAATAATATCCATTATCGATAATATTGGAGTTTTTGTAAGTAGACAGGTTTCTTTTAAAGCTTCTTGTTTAATTAGACCTCTACTGATTAAAGTTTTATACACATTTTTCACAACCTGTTTTGCATCTAATGACAAAATGATTTCGACGCGACATATTTATATTCTCGTAAAACAACTTTTTCGAAACGCACAGTAAAAACGGTTATTCGACACTGCCAATAAAATATTAGCCAAAATAGTTATATGCCTAATTGTTAATACTTAAGAAATACCTGGCCCACCCCTGCCCTTATGAACAAATGGGGTTACCCAATCAATGGTAATAAAATCGTTTTTATTGATGGGTAAAGCATAACTTAAAGACCGATTACACAGATCATTTTAAGAAATGGGATTTACAAGTGTCGGCAAACCGGGATATTTTATTTAATTATTTTTTGGTCCAATAACTGTACCCATTCCAATCTATTTAAATTTTTAACTAAAATAAAATTTAATCTTTATTTAATTAAAAGAAAAAATGCCTCTTTTATTTGGGTGTTATATACCTGACGGGACGCTTAACATTTCTCAATCTCCTATGCTACTATATGTATAGCTTATCGTTTAAATATCTTTATTATCGATTTAAATATTAATATTAATAATTTTTTAAAGACAGTTACTCGTTTAGAATGATCTTGAGAAAATTTTAATTATAATTTTAACATATTTTTTTATATAGTTTATTTAGTATTAAACTTTTTAAACATTTCTTTTATTAAGCTATCTACTTCTTCTAGGCCATTCTTATTTAAATTATGGTATTTACTCATTTATTTACTTCTTTTAGATATAATAAAATTAAAGTTTAAAGATAAATTCCACTAAAAAAATTAATTAACTATATAAAAAAATATAACTGCCTTTATAAAATAATAATATTATTTTTTCAATGGATAATTAAAATTTTTAAACCATGAGCTATACACATAGAAGCTAGAAGATCAAGAAATATTAAGCTTCCTGCCAGGTATATAATTCCCAGATAGAGGAGAATTTATTATTATTTTTTTTAATAAAATAAAATTTAAATTTTATTTTCGTTAAAGTTTCAAGTGGATAGGTATGGTTACAGTTATTGGACCAAAATTAAATATCCGTGCCACTAGGTTATCCCCAATGCCTCGAGGCACATGTGTTTAAGCTTGTTTCATTGAATAAATAGAACATTTTAAATTAATTTTTAAATGAATCGGAGCTGGTATATTTACTTCTACCAATAAAATATTTTTATTAGTAAAATTTTTAATGACCAAAATCACTTTTTTGCTTATACCTTCTTTATTATTTTTATTTTTTAAATGTGTATATAATTATTTTTATGGAGCTAACCAAGATGTATATTTTTTGCCTATTACATTTTTCGTAACTCTTTAAGTTTTTAAGATATTTAGGTTTTTATTTGTAAATTTAAATCGTTAATATCTCAAAAACTAAAAGGGCTACAAAAAAATTATATAAAAAAACTGACGTAGTTTTATCAGATCATTAATTATGTCCCTATACTATTCTTTCCTAGAATCAGTAAACACCGATTTTTCACAATTTTTTTTAAGGTTAAAAAATACAGTTTGAACCCGCTGAGCTGAGGAAGCAGTGAGGCTTTGAATTAACTATAGTTTATAGTAATATAAAAAAACAAATGTTTCATGCGGTTCTCTTATAGCTTAAATTTGACATTTGAGATGCAAAATTTGATTGTTTTTATATCAGAGACTTACTTAGGAGGTTTATGCATGCTTTTAATGATTTTAATGAATTTTTTTACCATGACGGTTAAATAAACAAAGCAAAAAGGATATATTTGTGTGAACGCAAATCAATTTTTTTTCCATCAAATGTAGTAAACTAGTATTCGAAATAATTTACCCGGCCAGGAACGTTGCAGAAGGCAAAAAAAGGTATTTTTGTAAAGTTAATAAAATGTTTAAATTTTAAAAAAGAGTATCGAGGAATCACTTATTTCAATCTTAGTATTTCCAAAAAACCTTGCATTTAATATGTATGCCAAATCAGTATTTATCAAAAAAAACCTTTGTTCGATAATACCTGCTTCTCTTTAAATTAAATTAGGATTATTGAGTGATAGATATTTCTTAATGGCCACTAAAGTTTTTAATGGGAAATAGCCCAGTAAAATTGCAGTGTATAAAAATTTATGTCAGTATAAGAAATTTTATAACCATGAAACGTCTAAAGACTATAAAAATGTTAGGTACGTAAAATTTAATTTGACTTCGATATTTTTTAAAAGTAGAATAGTTAAGTACTTTTTTTAAATAGGGCGAAGTCTGTAAGTTTATTAAATTTTAAGTAAAAAAGTCTTGTCCAGAAGGTCTAAGTTAATTGAGAGTGCCAGATTCTAGAACTTTCGGGTTGATTTTACACGTAATATACATAAAGATGTATACTACTTTACACTAGATCTACTACTGTGATCAAAAAATAAGGAGAATATTTCATTTAGTATTTAGTTTTCGCTTGGTTTTGCGAACAAAGAAAAGTTGATATGGCGATTTTTACAATGCCTGATTTTGTTAACCAACGAAGTGCGATTAAATTTTGCTTGCGGATTAAATTTTCTTGTGCCGAAACGTTTAGAATGCTACAGAATGCATTAGGCGATGATACCATGTCGCAAAAAATGTGTATAAGTGACATAAGGTCTTCAAAGAGGGCCGAGAACATGTTCCTGATTTGGAACGCTCATGACGACCATCAAAAGCAATTGACGAGCGACACATCAAGAAAGTGAAGGATTTAGTGCTAAAAAATGGTCTCAGAAAAGTAATATCACGTTTGGTGCCAAAATTTCTCAATTTCATGAAAAAAGTTCGACGCAGAGAAGTCTGTACAGAGATGCTTGCCAACTATCAGGACGTTATAAAACGCATTATTATAGACATGGACCTATGCATACGACCCGGAAACAACCGATCAATCGAGTGAATACCGTGCAAAAGGTGAACGAGAGCCACGAAAATCAATGCAAAGTCGTTCAAAAATTAAGGTCATGTTGAGTGTTTTCTTCGATTATAGCGGTGTAGTGTACTATGAATTCCTTCCACCCGGTCATACTGTCAATAGGGTGTATTATTTGAATAGTATGCGTCGTTTACGTGAGGCTATTCGAAAGAATCGGCCGGAATTGTGGAGAGACAACTCTTGGTTTTTGCATCGCGATAATGCACCATCTCACACTGCATTGGTTATTCAAGACTTTTTGGCCAAAAATTCTACCCATATCGTTGCTCAGCCGTCGTATTGGCCTGATTTAGCTTCTTGTGACTTCTGGCTGTTCTCAAAACTCAAAAGACCACTCCGAGGACACCGTTTTAAGTCGATTCAAGGGATTCAACGTAAATCGCTACGTGCATTGAATGCCATACCTGAATACTGCTAATTGGTATGCATGGAGGACTGGAAGAAGCGTTGGCACAAGTGTATTTTATCGGAGAGGGGTTATTTTGACGGGGACGAAATAGATTTGGAAGAATAAATAAGGATTTTTTTATTTTATAACAAAATTCACCTCAGTTTTTGATCACAGTAGTAGGTTATATATTTTTATAAAATTTTTTAGTTTACACTTTTAAATATTGAGGGTCATGGCCAAATTATATAGTATATAATGGCCTTCTGGGTGTACCTAAAAAAATCATGTCAAAATGCGATAATACAGTCAAAATTTATAAAAATATTTTATATATATTAATGTACCAGTTAGCCTGCCAATCGTTTATATTAAATTTTAATTGCTTAAAAATGAAATTTATTATTTAGTAGGATGTATTAAAAAATATAGATAAGAAATATATTATATCACTTTTTTATGTATATTTTTTAATTATTTTTAAATAACATCTTAAAATACTATATATAGGGCGTCAAAAGGGGAAATGAAATAAAGAAACAAAAAATATTTAATTACAGATTTAATATAATATTTTAAGACAAAATATTTATTTATATTTATATCCTTTGAAAATCTCTTGCTTTTATTAAGGTAATTATATCGGAGAGTTATATAAATTTTTTCCATAAATTAAAATGTTTTTCTACAAGCCACCATATTTATTGTTTTGCTGAGCATAAAACCAATATTATTTTTTTCAAGCCAGTTCCATACTCTGTAGTAGATTTAACCAATGAAGAAAAACAAAATGTGATAAAACGATAATAAACATTTAAAGTAATTTACGTTCGATCGCCGCCCCCTAACTCCAGCAAATTTTCGACTTTTTATTTTTTGAAAACTGGAAGCTTTAAAATCACAAAAAATCGATAAAAATTAAACCATAAATTCAAAAACTAAAAGGTAAAGGACTTTAAAAATTAATAAACATTCAATTCAAACGTCCGATTCAAAAAATCATTTTTGTGAAGTCTTTTTTTAAAGCCTTCGGTTTAAAATTAAAATCTTTGGTTTTTCCCTTAATTGATTTGAGAGATAAATGTTAAACCAGAGTTTGTCATAGACTGATTTGCGAAAACCAAAAATGGAAATACGAAATTTATTAATTATTATAATTAATGAAAATATTATTTAATTTAATTTAATCTTTTATGTCAAATAAAGTTTAATTAAAAATATTGTTCCTACTATTATTTCCAATTTTTTATTACCTATTTGTCTTAAAATCTCATATATAAGGTAAATCATCCAACGTAAAATTAATAGTAGTTTTTTCCATTTCCGTCGTCATAAAAAGGAAGATTTAACATTTTATTTTTATAAACACACACAAAATTAGATCGCATGTGCGGTAGTATTCCTTAAAGCTACCTAGGGTTGTTAATACTTTTAACATGTTAATCATATATCCAATTCCAGGGTAAATATTTGACATATTTACACCTAAATACAGCTTTTAAAATAGCCAAATCTAAATTTTTAGTATTTTTTTATGCAGGGGTATTTTTTACCTCCGAAAAATAAAAAGAGCAAGTTTTGCGTATATAACTTTTAAAGTAGATAGTGTAAAATCCGAATTAGGGACAACTTTTATCTATCTGCCAACCGGATATTTTTTTTATATATATATATATATATATATATATATATATTAATATAATATATAAAAATTATATAAATTATTTTATATATATATATATTATATATTAATATTATTATATATTATTATATATATATATATATATATATATATATATTTTTTTTTAAATAAATATATTAATAAAAAATTTTTTATATAAAAAATTTTTAAATTTATTTTTATAAAACCCCAAAAAATGTGGGAAATTTTGGCTTTTCCCAAAAATTTTTATTTTTTTCAACAAAAAAAAAAATTTTTTTAGAAAATTTTTTTAAAAAAAACTTTTAATTTAAAATTAAAAATAATATTAAAATCTTTTTTTTATGTACCCACATAAAGTATAATATACCACCATTTTAAAAAAATATATTTATAAAGCCTCTGGAAATTTTTAAAAATTTTAAATAAAATAAATTATTAAATTTTTTATTTACTGCCATGTAGAATAAAAAATTCATTATCAAAAATTTTTCTAATTTATTTTTTTTTTAATGATTCTCAGCCTTGACCATAATTTTTTGGGCAACTCAACAATACATTTGTTTACATATTATTTGGCAGATAAGTGAAGGTCGCCACAAATTTACATCCCGTGCTAAAGGGGTGAGATGAACTTAAGTCCAAATTTTCAAAAAAAAGGATACAGTTATGGGGATTTCAGAGCTAATTCCCAATTTTTACTTTCAGTGACCGGACTATATGCATATTAATTTAACCAGGACTAATTCTACTAAAATGAGGCTAATTTATACTGTAACATTATATAATTGGACCTAATATCGTATCCGCCTAGCTTTAATATCATCGATTTTACTAAATCTAAGCAAACTCTTTTATAAAACCAGAAATGCCGCTATCTAGGTGTACGTTAACCAATATTAACACCCTTATGAGCACAGAGTTGCGGTATGTGCATTTTCCGGATAATACCACTAACAAATTGAAAACACAAATATAACCAAGGCAATATTCGCTTCAGCATCCGAATGGAGTTTCCTCGTTTCTTTCGTTTCATTCCTACGAGAAAATTTAATAATTTTTTATGTCACATATAACTATATTGAAAAGTAGGCTTGACTATTGTTATGTTGATAGAATTTTGTGACATTTTTTTTTTTATATGTTCTATAGTTTTGTGGCGGATTCATGTTTTAATAAGTTCTTGTTGGGTTACTCGCCTGCACAGTTTCTAAAGAATGGAACCACTTCGGTTCTTACCCCGGGATGGACCCGGTGTGCCAGCCTACGCCCTTATGAACTGGCAGACGCCAAAAAAAAAGAATATGTTTAGGGCAAATTAAAGTTGAAAAAAAAAAAAACAAATTTTAAAGAATTTTGGTCTAAAATTTGGAAATTTTAGAACTATTTTATTTTTAAAACGTTTTATCACAAATGCATACTATTTTTCTGACTATTTTATTTATTTATTATATTTTCTTTAATATGGGGTTTTATGTTTATAAAAAAAAAAAAAAATTAAAAGGGATAAGTAAGCAAATCGGGGAAACCAGAACCGAGGATGAGATTAACCCACTATTCCTTCTTCACTGCAAAATTCTTTAAAGAAGTTGGAGTCTGGAGGCCCCAAGATCTAGGACATTTACGTCTCAAAGCCAAGCAAACTGAAAATTTTTTTAAGGGGAAAAAAAGTGGAATCAGCGATCAAATGGAAAAAAATTACTCAGAGTTTTAAGCAACGACTGGTAATTCTACGAACCAAACCCCTTTCCGGGGCGGTATGGGGATCAATTTTGGCCCCCTTTTCCCCCGAAGGCACCCTTTGGGGGGGTCCTTTTTTTGGGGTAGTACCCCCCAAATGCCCGTTTCAATTCCCTTATTTGGTCCATAAAGCGTTTGCCCCGGGCCCCTCAGGGGGCCCCTTTTATTTTTTTTGGGGAAATTTAAAATGGGACTAATTTACTTTATTTTTTAAAATGTAAATTATTTTTTGTTTTATAGAATGTGTTTTTTTTTTGAGCAAACCCGTTTTTTTTTTTTTTTTTTTTTTTTTTTTAAAAAAAAAGGCATATGTTTTTAAAATATCATTTGTATTTTTTTTAATTTTCTCTATCTGTTAAGCCCATTATGGTTTTTTTTTTTATTAAAGGATGGATACAATAGTTGTTTCTCTTTTCAAAAAGGCCCCCCTTTAGGGGGCGAAATGTATTGTTATTCCCCTTTTTAGAAAATTATATTAAATTCTATTAAATAACTCGCAAGAGTTGTAAAATGTTTCACTTATACAGGGGGATTGAGCTCAGAGTGCTATTTAAGGGGTAAAATCAAAAAAAAAAAAAATTAAAATAAAAAATTTTTAAAAATATATATATATATATATATATATATATATATATATATATATATATATATATATATATATATATATATATATATATATATATATATATATATATATATATATATATATATATATATATATATATATATATATATATATATATATATATATATATATATTTTTTCGTCCTCCGGTAGCGTAGTGGTCAGAGTTTCGGTTCGGGCCCCGGGGTCCGGTTCGATTCCCAGAGGGGAGACCCCATTAAAGGGGTTATTTAAAAATAACTCCGTGGGGACTACCGCGTTGTCTAAAAAAGGGCTGTGAAATGCAACATTTCATGTTTTAGTGCTTGGCAACGTTGAGGAACAACTGGGAAGAAATGGGTTAAACACCGGAAAACCCCCACTCACGGGACTTTTTTAGGATTAATATGTATATATAATCCGTAGGATATAATATACATATATAATAATTTTCGTGACCCATAAAAAATAATATATATATATATATATATATATATATATATATATATATATATATATATATATATATATATATATATATAATATTATTTATAT
>JAHBCN010025347.1:0-11267 GCA_019359885.1 Listronotus oregonensis | reverse complement strand
TATATATATATATATATATATATATATATATATAAAATATATATATATATATATATATATATATATATATATATATATATATATATATATATATATATATATATATATATATATATATATATATATATATATATATATATATATATATATATATATATATATATATATATATATATATATATATATATATATATATATATATATATATAGAGGACTTTCCTTTGCATATTATCCGAAGTCTACTTATAACTAATTATTTTCGCAAAGATCAACTTTCCAACTTTAAAAGGGTCAAACTCATGGATTTTTAAAAAGTTGGTAATTTTAGCGTTTTTCCGGCTTTTTCCTGCAAAAATTGCTACAAAACCATAAAAAATTTAAAATTAAAGTTCCAAATTAGAACCATATTTTTACCTGAATAACAAAAAAGATATATTTCTCACAACACTTTACTAAAAACTGTACCCACCCTTCCTTCAGAAGGTTTACCTGTGATTCAGGTAGATTTTTTAGGTAATTCTATCAGTGTATAGTGTATAATAAAAAAATACCTTGTTCTGAAAACATTTTAAGCAATTTTGAACTTTATTTTACTTTTTGAATATTTAAATAAAAATGTATAACTGAAATCAGAAATTTTTAATCCTTAAGGGTCTTTGATTATATTTACGTGGCTTCTGGAGCCGTTATTTTTAAAGACAGAAAAAAATATTTTTTATCAAAGTTGTAGGTTTTTTCCGTATTATCTTTTGAAATTATTAGTAAAAAAATATCGCAATAAAAAAATGGAAAAATATAGGCAACTTCAACTTTTTCAAATGAAACTCCCTATGTACTTTTATGCCATTTAAAAATATTTGATATTTATATATATATGATTTCATAATATATATTATATTATATATATTTTATATATATATATATATATATATATATATATATATATATATATATATATATATATATATATATATATATATACATTGATAATATTTTGGATGAACTCATTTTGTGAGATATTTAAGCCTAAAATATAAATAAATTGAAAAAAATATATTAGCATCAAGAAAGCTATGAAAACAATAAAATTGTTTTAATAAATTTGACGTATTGATATTGTAAAAAATTGAAATTTATCATTTTAACTACTAAAAGTAGTTTTTATTGCTTTTTGTCGATGGGCTATTCAGAAGAACAAAAAATCTCTTTTATGCGTCTTTTTTATCGTAACAATAATAATGTGACGACAGTGCAAAGCGAATATTACTTTATTATATCCTTAACAACGGGTTCCATCTATAGATACTATTAAATACATAATAAGAAAGTTTATTGAACGAAAAAGCTTTAAAATAAAGAAAAGGACTGCAGCACGTCATGAAAACAAGATTTTGGATACCCTCGTTTTTTCAGGATAATTATCATACTTTTTCTATTGGACTTGCAATAACTACTTTTACTAATTTTAGAAAATCCTGAAATATCAATCTCGGATGCGGCATCTAAACTTAATAAAACAGATTATAAAATTTATTTAACCTTAAAATTTTACAAATTTTATCCTTATAAATTTATGTCCGTTTAGAACCTTCCTGAACAAAACATGCAGGACCGACCTAAGTATGCATTGGAAATAGCTAGGTTTATGCAGCAGGATCCAAAGTTTTTAAATAAAATTCTGTTCACCGACAAGTCTTCCTTCACTTTAGCAGGAATGTTTAAAATGTGTAAAAATAGACATTATGGGTCCAGAGAATACCCTCACCAACATAACAATTCTATTGTTTCCATGGCTTTCTTGATACTAATATGAAACTTTTTTGTAATTTATTAATAATTTAACCTAAAATATCTCAAGAATGGTTCATCCAAATATCATTAATGTATATATATTTGAAATCAGAAAAAAAGATCTTTCGTTGTAGCGCATAATATACAGGGTGTTTTATTTAAAAAAGTTGATGTTGCCTATATTTTTTCATTTTTTTATTGCGATATTTTTTTACTCATTATTTCAAAAGATAATATGGAAAAAATCCTACAAATTTTATATAAAACATTTTTTTCTGTCTTTAAAAATAAAGGCCCCACAAGCCACGTAAATATAATCAAAGACCCTGTACATCGACACTAATAAAGAAAAGACTGTATCAATAAAAAAGACATTTATAGTATATTAAAGTATATAAAAAGTAAGTCTAGTTATCCACGAATACTTTACCCCATTTTTCTAAAGCTTTTGAAACATTTGTTATTTGACGTTATAAAGTACTCATGTCAGACCAATAGTTTTTTTTTCTTTAAAATGCCTAACATGTGCCAAAATTTGAGGTTAAAGGTTGGAATTTCATCTAAAGGTAAGTACAAACCGACCAACAAAATGTTGGCAGCACTTGGACGGCTGTGGCCAACATATTTATTGTATACAGCTACTTGTATCTGGAGATGTTTTCAACAGTATTGCGCGTCCAAACCAAATTCATTGTTGAATTAAAAATGAAAGAGACTGTTGCTGCTGGTGTTAGTGTTGCTTTTTTCATAATAGCTGGCCATGCCCAAAAGCGCAAAAGAAGGTGGTGACAGAGAGAGTTTTTAAGAATGGCGACAAGTCATTCTCCTCCATTTTTTTTCGTTCTCGGCTAAATTAAGTTTTTAGGGACTTAATTTTTCTGAATATTTTATCTACATGTTCGATAGATCAGGCATTTATAGTTTATTCAAGCTAACATTTTTGTGTTGGCTTACATGAATCAGGCTGTTTCAAAAACAAAAACCACTAGACTCGACGTCAAAATCAGTTGATTGGCGTAAATCACCCAGTAATGGATTAAAGGCGTTTCAATTTTTGTATTAAATTTTTCTTGTGTTTGGGTGTGTTTTTTCGTGCTTTAAAATAATTAGTGAGTTTAGAGATTACTCTGCAGTGTTTTTATTTTATTTTATTTTTTTTTAGTGGACTATTTGACATTTTTTGTATTTCATAATTTATTTTATTTTGGACTAAGTTTTTATTTTTATTGATTTTAAGAAAAAACCACTAGAATAGATATTTTTTAGAATATGAATCACAGTGATTACTGTTCGGAAAGCTTCGAAACCCACTTCAGAGTTGTGATAAGTCGGAGGTAAGAAAATACAACCTAATATATATTTCTTGAAAAATGATGCTATCAGAATAGTGATCTTGCATAAGGTAAAATAACTCGTTTTAATAGTATTATAATCTAAAAATATTTTAAATATATTTATAAATGTATTTTTTAAGATCCCATAGTGGCAGTTGCTGACAATATAAGCAAAATATTAAATTTATAAGTAACTTAAGCTTAATGGAAAAACCAAATGTGCAACGCATGAGAAGGATATTTTCAAAAGGTTTTATGGAAAATGAAGATTTAGGAGAAAATAAAAAATTTTGGGTGTTTCTCAATGAAACCTGTATCTTCTCGAACAGCTTTTTCCGCAGGTCTTGGCAGGATGACAATGTATATTTCAGAGGAAAGGTAAAACATTCCCATGACTAATTATATGCTAAAAAAAAAAATTTAGTTTCCTACACTTAAGGAAAAATTGAAGGGCTCATTTTTTTAAATTCTCAAGGTGAAGCACTTTTACAATCCTCTAATAAAATTGTTTTGCCTTATAAATTATCAAAGCTTCCTCTTGCACACCGACAAGCTGTGGAAGACCTGGGCTGGGATTCTGTAGAAATATAAGGAAAGAGAATGTCAAAATAGGGATCACATGTCTATATTGCCCTTAAGGGTAACTCATAAGTTTGTCACTGTTTTGAAAGAGATAGAGAAAAGGAATGTCAAAAAATTCCCTTACAGAATCGGGCCCCTGTTTCTTTTTTATGAATATTTTCACAGCTTTTGCTCCGGAGCATTAGCTGTCGTAATTCCTTCTTTTGCATATCCTAATTAGAGCAAATTGAAAGTCTACTTAAAAGCATCCCTTTATTGTCTTCCTTACATTTCCCACTTTTTCCGCACTTTTATCTCTAGAGTTTCGAGACTACGAAATCTAAATATATTTAAGTCCCTTATCAGTAATTTACTTCTAACTTCACTCTAGACACTCGTAGTATGTGAACACTTAGACTTCAAGCATAAGGGGTATCCTGAAAATAAATATATGACAGATCAGGTAGATACCTCAGTTAGGGTCTCTTTCATACATAGGACATATGATTAAACCTGTAGCTCTTACATAACACACTTGCTGCATTCTTATAGAACATTAAAGTATATTTAATTAAATCACTGTTGAAATACTTATATTTTCCTCAGATACATTATTCTTCATGCTGGTTCCAAAAAAGGATGTTGATGGTGCCAGTAGAATTTTTAAAATCAAAAACAATAACAGGAGAATACCATGGCGAGATGAAAGCTGAAAATTTTGAGAAGTGGGTTAGAGATGATCTACTACCTAATTTGAAAAGGTCTTCATTAGTCATTTTAGATAATGCCAGCTTCCATAGTAGGTTGTTAGAAAACTGGCCAAATAGTGGCTGGAAGAAAGAAAATATGGTTAAATGGTTAGAAGACCGTAATATTCTTTTGCAAAATCGGCGACAAAATAGATTTTGTGGTGCTTGATTCAGCGCCTACCAAATCTTCTGTCGTCGATGCTCTTATTTAGGAGGCTGGTCATCAAGTAGTGCGCTTGCCTCCATATCAGACAGCTTCAACTGCAATTTATTCCCTATTTTATGGAACCCACATTATTAGTATATTAATAGGTAAATGGTGATAAAAATAATTTATAGTAATTTTCTTTTTACTTTTTAGCTTTTCTTTATTAAAATACCTTACTGCTTTTAATAAAAAACCAAATATTAAATGACTATTTCATTTAAACACATTACATCAATGGCCACAGTAGTTGAAAAAATGCGTGGACTCACAAGTATCCATTTACAGTCCAGCTACTAAAACGCCAAACCTCCCACTGTGTCTGCTCTCTTCTAGTAAAAGTATCTAGACTAGTATCTGCTGCGTGCAAATTGCATACATTTTTCTTTCATTATTGCATATGTTTGCTTTTCTCATAAAAACCCCTGATGGACACTTCGAAAGCCTTAAACACGACCTTCCAACTTTTTTGAGAAATTTATTTTATAAAATATAAGCATCTTATTGTGTTAATGATACTCTGAATAAATAAATGATTATTACTGTTTTGTTTTATTTACTTTATTATTTAATATAGGAAGCAGCTAAAGAAGTTATATCAGATGAAATAAATCGACTTATCTTTAGGCATCTTTAAAAAATAGTAAAATTGTATAATAAGGGATATCGAACCATCCCTTATAGTGAGATATTTTATCAGGATATTTCAATTCAACTGTAAAGAGTTTTCCTGCAAATATAACAATACAACACAGATATGTTTGTTACTCAGAAATAGTGTACACTATTTTACATTTTTTTATGTACCTAAGCGCTCTAATTGAAGGTGTTTTTTAGGACTAAGTGTGTACAAAAAGTGTAAAATAGTGCAAACTATTTCTAAATAACAAACACTTAATAAATTACTATTAATCTGCACTATATAGGCAAAAATGATAATTTTTAATAAAATATTATGACCAAACATCAAGCTTTTACAATTCATGCAAATATATGAACAGCAAGAAAAAAATACTGATAAATTTAGTTATTGTAATCTAACAATAATTTTTTTAAGATATTAAAATTTTGAAATTTCCTTCCCTCAGTACGACCCTGACTTAAATTCTTCTATCAGCCAACTTAAATCTGAAAAACAAAATTTACTAATATGTAGGAATATTTGCATTGCCAACCTAAAATTGTTAGCTTGGACAAACTATACCATCATCCTGATCCGGGTCAGACGTTTATAAAATCTCTGACGCCATGTAATATTTAGGAATTTTGCGCAACGCGTTATTTAGGGCGTGTCATTACTATCTGTCAAATGTTAAATGTCATCTGTCAACTGTCATCTGTGACCTGTCATATGTCAAAAACCACGTGAGTTAGAAAAGTTTTCTTACGTGGATGAGATCTATCTTAGGGTCTTACGCATGCGTTAAAATAATGGTTCCCGTCAAATGTCAAATAGCATCTGTCACCTGTCATATTTCGCGAACCATGTGACTTAGAAAAGATAGCTTATGTAGGTTAGACCTATTTTAGATTACTACGCATGCGTTAAAAAAATAGCGCCTGTCAGCTGTCAAATGTCAAACGCCAAAACCATGTGACTTAGGAGCTGCTTGCGAGGATGTGCTCAGATCTTACGTAAGCGCTAAAAAATGACAGTTATCAAATGTTAACCCGATCGCTTGTCAAACATCAAATGTCAAATGTCCCAGGCCTGGGGGCTTAAGCGTGGAGCGCAGAGCCTTAAAGGCCGGTTAATTAAATACATTATTAATTTTGTTTTCATAATAAAATTTAACAACAAAGGGATAGTGTACGGCTGTTTTATTTGTTATAATTGTCAAAATTGAAATAAAATAGCAATATTTTGTATACAGATTTATTCAACCATAATATACATTGGCTTTTACTTAACTTCATTAAAAATTACCATCATATACAGGGTGAATCCAAAAAAAGGCTCCATTTAATTTGCTACTAACATTACATAAAATTACAATACTACATTCTACTGACTATACTTAACCTAAAATTACAATGATGTATCTATAAACTAAACCTATAAAATAGGATATTTAATTACAAACTCAACAGATATTTTAGTATGTGATTTTAGTTTATCCCCTAAAAACGTAATTTTATTATCAAATTTTAACTCTTGCTGCAGTAAATCGCTTGGTACTTTATATTATTTTTTGTTAATAAAAGTTTTTACAGGTGAGTCAATGTTAACATATTCAATTATTCCAATCTTAATAGGAAACATATAATAGTCAGATTTTAAACCATTTATAAAAGATACCTTGTGGAACCCTTTTCGCAAGTCAACATTATATTCATGTAACCATACAAAGTCTTTTCAGGAATATATTTTAATTCATTTTCTCTTTTAAGCTTTCCTGCTAGATGATAGGGATGTGTTAAATTACGTCCGAATTTGTCGAGAGTCATGGTCTAAACAGTTTATTCAATGATACCAGCTTCTCTTAACTCTTCAAGAATACTTATAATCTCGTTTTCATGGGAGTTATTACCAGCTACCTTACTTGCCATTAACAATTTTAATTTATCCACAAGCACATTTGGATCATCCCAGTAAACGTAGTCAATTTTATTATTGGAAAATGTTTTGTAATCAGTTAGAGGTAAGAAACCAGACTGACTGTCGATTGGTAAGCCATAACCCTAAGGCTGTTGTGCACGTGTAATTCGTAATTGCCTGTCACGTTTTCTCTGTTTTCTTGCATTTTCTTCTTTTATACGTTCGAGTAATGGTTTAATTGTTAGCATATATTTGATACCTCTGTTTCCTACATGTTGTTCCTTTTCATTAAAATTTCTCTTGCTAGCATTTGTTAGCAAAATAATTTTTGCAAAGGTTTGCTTATCCTGTGCTGTCAATTTGTTTTTTAATGGATTGGTCTTAAATAAAAGTTCATATAGTCCAACAGTTCCATTAAAATTTTCTCCTTTAATATAAATATCCGGTCCGTTAAACTCAAGCTGAGAATCACCAAAAGTTAGATGATCGGTGGTTAAATCATGTTTTAAATATGTGCGATTGTACTCGTTTTCCGTATAAGTTATAAATCCTTTCACATATTCTCTCGGTAGTGTATCATACTGATCTAGATATTCCCTAAAGGATTCTTCCGCAATACTATCCATTTGAACAGGAGTAAATTGAGGATCGACTCTAAACTCGTCGTCAAAGTAACTTTCTTCAGGGTTATGTTCATACATAGTTGTGTTTAAATCAGCTCCCTCGCCATCCTTCATATCCTGAGCCATTGGTGAACTGTCTTCTCGAGTCTCGGCATCAATTAGATTATCGTTATATTCTCCCTCTTCTTGAGCAGCTAGCTCGTCATGTTTTTGAACAGGACCAGTAAAATTAAGTGGGAATCGTGATTTTTTTTATTACTGTCGGAGACAAGTTTTCACTTTGCCGTCTTTTTACAGACTTGGGTGTAAATGGTGTAGATTGTTTACCATACTGTATGGACTCGGATATTAGTTTTGCCAAAAATCTATATGTATTCTCCAATGTTAGAGCATTTTCATAACGACCATCTTTCAGAGAATCATATACTCTTTTTACATTGCGCGAATGTTCGTCAAGGAGTTGAAGAATGTTTGGATCTGCTTGCAAACTCTGCTTCTTTGCTGGTCGCTGATCACTGGAGTTCTGATATTCTTTAAATTGTACCTTAGTTTGCTTACCCCTTTCCCTCTTTAAATCCAAATATTTTTTTCGAATACTTTCGGTTGCCTCCATTATTCGACGCTGAATGTCTTTATCAATCTTTTTGGAACTCATGTTTTAAATTATCAAGGTATAGGTTTTAATAAAATATTCCCTATTGTTTTTAGCAACAGCCCATTTACCCCTTATCCCCCAAATAACGGGACTGTATTTCCAAAAACGTCACTGTATTTCAAAATAACGGTACCAATTTTCTAATAACGGCACTGTATTTTCAAATAACGGCACTGTATTTCCAAATAACGGTACCGTTTTTCAAATAACGGCACTGTATTTTCAAATAACGGCACTGTATTTTTAATAACGGCACCGTTTTTCTAATAACGGCACTGTATTTTCAAATAACGGCACGGTTTTTCTAATAACGGCACTGTATTTCTAAATAACGGCACGGTTTTTCTATTTACTGTACCGTTTTTTAAAAAACTGTATTTTTATTAACCAAGGTACCCTTTTTCTCCAAGTAGCCTCTTAGATGCGTGTTATCGTAATGACTGGTTGATGTACAATGACTGTAGAGTAAAGAGAGGTATGTATTTATTAGTTAATATTCTTATATGACAGTTAGTATTACTAAAGACTTTGTAATGTGCAGACATGCAGAAGTTTAAAAAGAAATCAAACAAGAGAATCACTGCTCGCGGAGGCAAAGGTATTCCTTTTATGACTGATTTTCACAAAGCGAGGGATACACTGTATGCTGAAAAACCAGAGGACCTGAGATCAGCTGCTGAAGTAGCTTTAAAAGCATTTACTGGTGTGGAAAAAGTTCATCCTACAGGCATTGTGCCTCTCCCCAAAATCGGAGGTTTTATGATAAATGATTATCTACAGCAAGCAATTCGTGACAAAAATGAAAGCAACAAGAAATTTAATTGAACCCTAAGTCTAAAGGGTAATGTTAATACGCTCAAGTGTGAGCTTGAATGTTCTCATACAGTTGACTTTACTAAGGAAAATTCTATTGGAAAGTTGTTAGGATTTCATAATATTTTGCTACAACCCAATAATAAACATGTATCTCAAACCCCTGTAAATATTTTAAAAATTAATATGATTAAAATCGAGTGTAATGTTGTTACAGGGGCTTTTCACAATAATAAGCTTGTTCATACAATACATGAATTTTCACCATCAGTACCGGCTGGTTTTAAAATAATAGAAATTCCTCAAAATGTGATTTATATGCCGGTATCTACTAGAGTTATAGACAACATTGTATTGAAACGGGTCGATCAAGATGGGGAATTGGTTGACTTTAGAGGAGAAGTTATTACTGTAAGAATGCATTTAAGAAAAGCTATATAGGTAATCTATTGTGTCGTGTGTATCAGTATATTACAAACTGCTGTACAGAGCAGACGTAGTATGGTTATTAAATATAACACCAAGAAAATTGCTAATTTTGAACAATTGTTAAAAACTACAAAGAGCCTAACAACAAAAAATAAAGAGTTTTTTAAATCTCTAGGCCTAATTGTAAAGAATTTTCAAAATAAGTATTTTAAACGTGACGGACCCCCTGAACTTTGATAACTCTATTACAAAAATTGAGAGACATAGTGATTCGCTGTACACCAACTCTTTTAAAAATAATGACGAAATTCGCATACCGGTACAACAAACCGATATATACACCTTACCTTGGGCAAGCCATATGTATCTAGAAGGAAGACTTTTAAAACGGAACTGATGCAGCAGTTTCAAACACGGCGAAACTTAAAAACAATTTTTTTGGTCACCTATTTGAAAAAATTCGTCTTGAAATTGGTGGAAAGGTTATTGACTCGATTAGATATCCTGGAATAACAGCAACCACAAAAGGATATATATCTTACAATGCTAACGAATTAAATAAATATAAAAATGCTGGTTGGAGTATTAATGATGATTTTACTTGCGATATCATTGACCCGACCACTGGAAGTTTTAATGTTTGTGTGCCGCTAAGAACCCTACTAGGATTTGCTGAAGACTTTCAAAAAATACTAATAAATGTAAAACACGAATTGGTGTTAGTAAGAAGCCCTTCTGACATAAATGCTATTATTAACACGGCTGTTGCAGAAAATGTAGGAGTTATTGTTGATAAGATTGTTTGGAGGCTACCACATATTACAGTATCTGATGTCGAACGGATAGAGCTTTTAAAACTTATTGAAAATGGAACCGAATTGGATATCGGTTTTAGCAGCTGGGAACTCACAGAACATTCATCACTTCCAACTGGAAAACAACTTACCTGGAATATAAAGACTTCGGTGCAGGTGGCAAGACCCAGATGGATAATTTTAGGTTTTCAAACAGCCCGAAAGAATAAATTCAACAAAAATAGTAGCTTATTTGATCATTGTAATGTATCAAATGTAAAGCTTTATTTAAATTCAGAATTTAATCCGTTAATTTAAATTTGGAGATTTCGAGAGGACTAATAGCTACTCTTTATGAAATGTATTCCGAATTTCAAGAGAGCTACTACGAAAAAGAAAACGAACCACTTTTTCTCCCAAAAACTTTAAAAAGTATGCGCCTCTAATTGAATTGATTGTTCAAGACAAAATGAAATATTAAATTCTGGTATTATTACTGTAAGACTAGAGATTGAAACAAAAGAAAACTTTCCCGCAAACACCAGTGCTACTGTTTAATTTGTCACGCAGTTGCTTTGGCCCAAGTGTTTTGGCCTAAAAACACTTTCCAACTTTTATTTGGCCGTTGGCAGCCAAAAAAAAAATTATTATTTTTTTTTAATTTTTTTTTTAAATAAAATTAATAACAATTAAATAGCAAAAGTACAGTAAAGCTGAAGGTGAGTAGCAGAGAGAGCGTGCAAAAATGCCCTAACTCATTTGCCGGAGAGTAGG
>JAHBCN010025346.1:0-11265 GCA_019359885.1 Listronotus oregonensis | reverse complement strand
AGATTTGACTGTTTTCAGTTTTTCTGTGGGGATATGTGAAAGAGGGGTTATAGTCCACTTCCCCAAAATTTATAAATTAAAAATTAATTATCCGAAACATAATAAAAAAATATTCCTTGAAAAATTTTTTAGTCAATAGTTTTAATAAGTTGTTTTCGAATTTAAATAAGTGCGTCGAAGTCGGGGAAGGCTTTTTTAACATTTACAGTAGTTTTTAAAAAGTAATGTAACCTTATTGTAACTATTATTTTGTGAATAACCAAAACCTTTGGGACCCTTTTTTTTTTGTAACATATGAAGCAAATTTTAATTGTTAAATAATATTGTTGGTCGACATGCAGTCAATTTTTCAATTCAATAAATGTTGTTTTTTGAGATAACCATAGCTTGTGTTACATTTTTTTAAAGGAGAAAGATTAAATTTTGAAAATATAGAAACATATACAGGGTGTTCCATTTAAAATAACATAGTTGTCCTATAATGGAAAATCGGCCATTTTGTTTTTGAGCTAATGGAATGTCACAATAAAATCGTGAAGGTACGAGAATAAACTTTAAAGAAATATAAGTGCATCTGCCAAAACCGCATCTTGATACCTTTATTTGTTCCAAAGTTATTCTAGATTAAAATGGGTCAAAATATGGCCGGCAATGGATAACCTTGTACATATACAAAATTAGGTGTATTTTAATTTTAAATGTGCAACACGTATTTATTCTCTTGTATTTTATGTGTATAGATTACGGTTTAATTTTGAAAATTGGCTAATCAATATTCACCGGATAATGTCGAGAAAATAAGGTTAGTTCTCGTTAGTTCTAATTATGGTAATATCGACATTATTTGGGTAAGTGTTTTGTATGTGTGTGTCACCAGCAAAAGTACGCTTTAAAATTTAAAAACTTCCATAATTTTCTCAAAAATATATTTGTTCGGAACAACTTTTTACGTCTATTTATTAGTTTTAAAGTTATTCTGCATAAGAGTAATTCTTTATGAGTTTAAAAATTAAAAAAAATTAAAATCTATCCTTTTTAAATCATTAAAACTTCTGAAACATATTACTGACACATAAATAAAGTGAATTATTCGTTGGTTACGATAAATTTTATTATTACTGAAATGGTGCCAGTTTTATTGATCAATTTTTCATCAAAAATTTAATCGATCCATCTAACTTTTATCATACTTCCAACTTAGGTTTTGTTCTAAAGACTTATACTAATGCTTATTTAAAAGGTTGTTTTTAAAAACTTTAAAAGAGGTTTTAAAAATTCTTGTTTTCCCTTTATTCAATTTTAAAATCTTCTTATGAATTTACAGCAAACAAAAATAATCGTTTTAAAAGAATTATATCTCGTTTTGTATTGCGTCTAAAGCAATAAATAAAGAAACCCAATTTCCTGCTTTTATAAAGCTTCATTTTAAATAATAGTTCTGTCAAATTAGACCCAAAATAAAAGTGAAAGTAAGTAAAATTGTTTAAAACATAATTAAAAATAACATTTTATAATTCCCCTTCGATCCCTGTACGTGGAAAAAATTGACTCGATCAGCTCAAAAAAATGGGTTTTTCGTGATTTTCTTCAAAACGGGAAGTTTTATCGTATAATTACTTTTGACAAAAATTGTAAATCATAGAATTATCCATAAAAAAGGTATTAGTTATTTTTTTTCCCAAAAGCCACCGTTCCTGAGATATAACGATTCAAAAGTTGTAAGCGTCCTTGTATGCACAGGTTTCCACGCCACCACTGACGTAATGTACTTAGCGCGTTTTTTTTTAACGTGGTTTTCAGTAGAGCAATTTCACAGGTCTGTTGTGATTCTGTTTAATTGGAAACCATTGCATAATAATAGATACTCACAAGGGTTGAAATTGATTTGGCGATGGAATTAAAAAAACAGTAGAAATATTTATTCGTCCGATTAAAAATCTTCAATAGGCCTTTTCATCACAATTTTTTTTGTGCGCATGCGTCAGTATCAGCCATTTTTTTCGTACTGTTTTTTGTAAACAAGCATGGTAAAGGACCTGTAAACATAATTAAATTTAAAAAATACTAAAGAAAGTATAGTTATTAAAAAAAAAGAAATACGAAAATAAAGAAAAAAGTGCATTAAATAAGTTTTTTTTAATCGATTATTATTATGATATCAGTACAAAAAGGAAGGACGAAGCGGTGTTGTTATGGAATATGTAAGAGTGATACACGCTATAAATCATTAAAATATAATACATATTATTCTATATAACAATATACCAATTGTATATATGTGGAAAGCCTAATTAGATTAAAATTATAGATACTTTTTGTATAGTAAAGAAGTAATGATGCCTAACCTCTCAATAAGCTCACTTCTTTTTCCTTTTTAAAGACGTCCATGACATTTAAGCTACCTTTTTAATTGCGTATAATTATGGGCTTCAAGTGAATTATAAATCAGTAAAGCACCATCAACGATTTTTTCCAGTAAATGATTTAATTGGGGAGATAATACTGCATTCCCAGCCATTGTCGATCAAAACAGTACGAAACTTTTGAATTGCCGCCATTTCAACATGGCGACTGCGCTTGCGCTTGTCACATGATGAAAAGGCCTATTACTTCTTCTTGTTGTTCTTCTTCTTGATCTTCTTCTTCTTTTTCTTCTCCTTCTTTTTCTTCTTCTTCTTCTTTTTCTTCTTCTTAATTTCTTTCTTCTTCTTCGTCCTGGCTCAATAGCGATATATTGCATGTTTGTTCGTCAGTATCAAACGAATCCTCTGCTGTTGGTGATTCAACATTAGACCACGACCGGCCTTGACAATTCGTGCATGCCAGAGAACAAAACAGTCTTACTTTTTTGCAACTTCATATCGTACTGCATCCCTTTTTACAGTCGCAAAAAATTGTGTTTAGCAGTTTTTTCGCAATTGAACAGAGAGACAGATGTTGTCTCAAGGATACACTAGCGTATAAATTAAGGGACTGGGTTTCATTTTACCTGACATTCTCATAGTTATACTTATGTATATTTTGTATTTTAAATGTAAATTACAATCACCGATAGAAAAATATGTTTACTTCTATTACAGCTACAGAGATGTATATGACGTACTTATGCATACAATGACGCTTACAACTTTTTGAATCGCTATATCTCAAGAACAGTAGCTTCTAGAAAAAAATATTAATACCTTTTTTATAGATAATTTTATGATCTACACTTTTTGATTAAAGTAATTTTACGATAAAACTTACCGTTTTGAAGAAAATCGCCAAAAAGCTATTTTTTTATCTTTGACCTTGAGTCATTTTTTTTCCACGAACCGAAACGATAAGGAATTTTGAAATGTTATTTTTAATTATGTTTTGAACAATTTTTCTAACTTTAAGCTTTAGGTAAATTTATGTACCTTTAAATGTCTAGATTGACAGGAGTATAAACATATGTTTTTTGTAAAGCCCAAAGCTTACGAGTAATTCGCAAAAATGGTAAATAAAAGGCTCTTCTTGACCGTTTTAATCACGAATATCTTAAATAGTATAGGGCTATTTATCGATTTTTGGGGTTATTTTGAATGTTAACATTTACACCTCCGAGAAGGGGTGGCATTCACCCCCGGGATGAAATCGCATATCAACGCTATATAACTTTTGTTACTTGTGTCATTTTACAACTATTATCAAAATTTTTAGTCAATCAGTTTGGTTGTATAGTATAGTAAACGAAGGTGTGAACCTAAAGATCAGGTTGGGCCGTCACATTTTTTTTTTATTTTGCAGGTATTAATGTATACAATAACCTCTGAAAATATCATATACAAAAAAATGTCCACTCAAGAGCCCGGAAATCCTTTTTTTCAACTAATTTGATCGATACCTCCCAAAATATGATACTTACGCAATTCGTGTTTAGACGAGAATAAAGAGCAGTTTATTAGCTACAAAAATGATTCCCACCACTTTTGTCAAAAATTTGATAGCTTTTGCAATAATCGGCCATAAATGCGGCGAGTATTTTTTGTACTTGCCCCGTATCTCGAAAGGTGCTTTTAAGCTACTTACACTTCCAAACGGACGGACTGATTTTTAAATAACTTACATAAAAATGCATATTTTTGCATGAAAGAAGGAAGGTGTAGCAATAATATCTTGTCACTGTTTCCTTTTTTTTTGTTTCTTTAGAATAGTAAAAACTCGAGTCAAAGTTACTTTTTACTCGATATTTTGACCCTCCTATCAATCTGTTCATATTTTTTTTAAAAAGTAATTTTACCAAATTCTTTTGTATTATGGAGCTTTGGAAGGTATTAAATACATTCCGCAAAATTCAATAAATATATTTGTATATTTTTATAAACAAAATTTTTTTGTTAGGGCGGTTTTTTTGAAAATCTGGAGTTTTCGAAAATGCTCGGGTCTATCGGAAATTAATAAATATTCAAGGACCATACACAATCTTTGATAAAATGATAAATAAATGATCTTTATGTAACTTTGGATAACAAAAATAAACCCTTACCTTTTGCTCCAAAAAAGAAAACTGAAAAAATTTAAATATTGCCACGTTTTTCTCTAAAGACGTTTTCTCTGAAAAATAAAAATAGAAAGTAAGATATTTTTTGAGCACGAAGAGAAAATAATCATCAAAAAAAATGTCGAGGTTTCATTGGGACAAGAATTTTTGTCGATTTTCCGGTAAACTAAGAAATTTCTAAAAAAATGAAGAGTGCTTTCGAGAAGAGGCCATCTAAGCTTTAAAATGATGTGCATTGTTAGCCGATATAGTCCTTGAATATATATTAATTAGCGATAAACCCGAGCATTTTTAAAAACTCCGGAAATCTAAAAGAACCGCCCTAAGAAAAACACGTTGTTTATAAAAATACACAAAAAATATTTATTGAGTCATTCACTAAAATTACTTTTTATAAAAAAAAATATTTAGATTGATGGGAGGGTCAAAATATCGAGCAAAAACTAACTTTGGCTCGAGTTAATATTCTAAAAAAGGAAACAGTAACAAGATATTATTGCTACAAGTTCCTTCTTTCATGTAAACTTTGAATCATGCAAAAATATGCATTTTTACGTGAGTTATTTAAAAATTAGTCTGTCCGTTTGGAAGTGTAAGTAGCTTAAAGCAACTTTCGAGATACGGGGCAGGTACAAAAAATCAGTATAATTAAACTATTTCAAAAGCCAATGACCATTTTAATAATCGCATGAAAGATAAAGTCTTTCTTGCTCGAATGGCAGTAAAGTCTTCTGGTCCTTAGCCAAAAATATTAGTCAAAACGTTTGCACTAATTCTTATTCACCCCTAATCTTTGAAGATGAAATTGTTTCTACCTCTAAAGAAAAAGCCGAACTATTTGCCTAACAATTTGCCCCCAATTCTATCCTTGATCCACCTATTAATATTTCTTTTTAGTTGCCCCTGTTCCCCATAAAATGTCCGATATCATTTTTAAAATCAAACAGATTAACCGTATCCCTTCTTCTCTTAATACCAAAAATCGTATGTGCTGGATGATCGCCCAGCAAGCGTCTTAAAAAAATGCACGTCCGCAACCTATCTCCAAAAAAAAATGCAAAACTGTCTTTTCAAACTATAGACCCGCAGCTCTTCATTTAGTTGTTTGCAAGGTAATGAAAAAATTTAATAATTCTCAAATCTTAAATTATTTGGACAAACATAAAATTTGTGTTACACAATATCTGCCGTGCCAAAGAAAAACCTAGTAAGTCGACTTACTAGAAATATTGGGTTTTAGCATCATCTGAATCTACTAGCTTTTACCTTTGTGCAAATATACAATTTATGTCTAAATTCCAAAAATAAAGATTTTACAGCCATTGGAATTTCCTAGTAAGTCCAAAAATAGGACCATTTTCAAAGGAAAAACATAGCAAGTCGAGTATAAAATGGAAAAACCTAGTAAATTTAAGTTACTACTGGATTCGTAAAACAAACCATTCTAAATTGCAGTGGAAAAATGTTACAAAAACAGTTACTAGGATTTTCCTTTTTTTAATAGGTTTAAAAAATTTAAAACATTGGTACCTAAGTCAACTTACTAAGTTTTTTTACTGAAAAATATAAATGGATACTGGTAAAACATCACAAGATGATTTGCATATTAATATAATATTATTAGTAATGGTGGACTTTGGATTTGTGTAAATAATTTAAAATAAAACAATTAAACAATGTATTGTTTAAACATATTTATTTTGAGAAAAAGACATATAATAGTCTTTTAACATTATAAGTGTTTTATTACATTTAAAACCAAATTTTAACTGATAAAAAATTATTGAAAAAAAAATCACATCATGGTTTAAAAAAAAATAATTAAATGTACTTATTACTAAAAAATATATTCATAGTTATTTGTCAAGCAATTTCTAGGTTTGATTTGAGAGAAGGTCAGATGAGTCTTCTGATGTTGGTAAGTTTTGCCAAAAAATACGTTTTACAGGAGGCATTTTCGAAACCAAATCCGTAAGTATTTTTTGTTTCTTTAAACTATTTACACCTCTATCGGATTGTCTGGTGTCTGGCATTAATAAATCAAATTCTGGCCTTATAAAATCAAAAGACAAAAATTCAGTGTCAGTATGTCTAACTTTATCATACAATGTCCTCGAACCTTTTCTAAACTCTGCAACTTTTATATCGCAGAGTTTTGGAAAAAGCGAATCATTATTTTTGCGTCTTTGACGACAGCCCTCTTTAAACTGATAAAAATCTTTGTAATTCAAAAGTAGAGTTTTATTTTGACGAGAAGTTTTAAGTATTAATTCGTTTAAATCGTGAAGGTCATAGATATTGTTCTTTTTTTTTTTCATGCTTTGCCAATTTGTCCATGTACAGTATCAGCCTTCATAAAAGTATGACCTACTTCGAAATATTTTAATGTTATTGATACTGGGCCCCATTCAGCATTAACCATGGTTGTAAGTGCTGTGTACAACTTCCAGTTTTTATTTTGCCCGCTACAATTATCACACCAAAATATATAATGCTTAATATCAGCAGGTGTTCGCTGTATGACTGCGCAGTAACTAGAAGCAACATCTTCAGCATTTCTGCCACTTATGGCCTCATGCCACAAAACAAAAATATTCTCAAATGGTTTGTTCAAAGCTGCAAAAGTTTCGTTAAAAATGACTAATCTGCTAATAAAGACAGAAGACTTTAAAGACATCTTGGGTAATAATAATATTTTTTGCATATCAACTGAGTATATTCTATAAGAATTTTTAAAATGGCCGTCACGATCGGCTTGATACGCAGTTCTAGCCTCAGCCTATAATTCGTGGTGAATATAATATTTTATACAAGTGGAACAGGTATTAACATCCTTACTTTCATTACAATTAATTGGGTTGTGCTCCTTCCATAAAATGCAAGTGTCGCATTCGTCTTGTGAAGGCTGATCAAATCCAATATTTTCAAGATTAAATGCATTTCTATAAGTTTCATATGAAATTGTATCGTTATTTTTACAAAAATCTTTCCACATTTGAGTTATACTTAGGTCGCAGGGTAGGTATCTGCGATTTGGAGCATGTGACAGGTTATAATGAGATACTTGTGGTTGATACGAATTGATATGTTGCTTAATTTTTGCTAAATATATCTTGTTGGGTGGGATTGACTTACCCTATTTTTATTTCCGACATTTATTCCTTGTGATATATTTTGTTGCCCTTTAATTCGGTAATCATACCATCTGTCTTCATTCCGTGGGTATGAAGAAACATTATCTTACAAACTTGCCTCATCATACCGTCTTCTTGTGTCATACTACAGCTGAGAGAACATTGTCTATTATTGTTACTTGCCACCTTCCTATACTTTATTTCATTCCGTTTTACGTGTCCATTTAAATATTGCCTTCTTTCTCCAAAATTCATTCGCCAAAAGTTTTCACAAGTTTCTTTCCTTCTTTCATCACTAAAATATTCGAAACATTTTTTTTGCAGCTACACGCTGGAAGCAACTTATATTTGTCCAAATTTCTTTCGGTTTTCTCTTTATCTGCTCTAGCCCTTTTATTTCTCTTAGTCTCTTTAGCCACAATATTTTCAGATATTTCTGAAACTCCTTCCCGCTAATCCTTTCAGCTTCGCTGCTTGTACCTAAAAAACAAGTATACATAAATTAATGCATATTAATTAACATGTAAAAAAAATAGTTTAAAATGGTTTTAAAATAAATTTGTCTTAATAAATTTTACCTGGGCTGCTAATTGTAGAATAACTAGCTGTTAAAAATATTTTCTTTCGTTTTTCAGTTTCTGTGCTTAATTCTTCTTCGGGGTCATAATCTGGTCAATGTCAGAATCATCAAAAGGGCTATCAACTCGATTTTCTTCTAAAATAGTTAAAGGTTTACCACTTTAAATAAAAAAATAACATAAAAGTAAAAACTTACGCTCAACAAGTGGTGAAATTGCGTATATATTTTTTGATTGTCTGAATCAGGGCCCTTCATTTCCATGGCAATCGCTGTATCTATTTTGTCTTAATACCCAATATGTTATCAAATTCCAAATTTTTTTCAGATGGAAAAGAAGGCATATTTTGAATATTTATCACTTTAAAAACAATTTTAAAATAGCATTAAATACCTACTTGTTATACTAATTAAACTAGAGGTACCTTTCAGACAAAGGAGATCTATTATTATCATGTTTACCGCAGATACTGTTTATACTATCAGATACAGCTGTTAGTGTAGCAAAATTTTCATCTAAAATTGATTCCTCCTTTTTCCATTTCTTGCTCATAATCAGTAAAGGTTGGAAGCTTACATTCTCGCCTATAATACAATGCAATAAATAATGTTTGGTTTTTCTAATGCATTTTTTGCCCATTTAATTCCTATTCGTAAATTCATATAATTTTTTTACACTTGTTAAACAAAAAAATGCGCATCGCCTGTAAAATTGTATTATTATTTTCTTACGACCACCTACGAAAATGGCTAATTTCGCACACTTTTGTTTTGTAAAAACCTGCAAATATCACACGCTTGTAGAAAGTAAAACGCACATGTACTTCTTACTTTCGAAAGAGCACCTTTCTTGTAAGGACGTAAAATGCACATGTACTTTTTACTTGCTACAGTATGTGCCGAAGTTTAGAGTTTTCTAAAGAATTTAAAGAACGAAAGAGCGCAAATTTATGGTAAAAATTGTACATTACTCTAAAGAAAGTGTATTTCACACACTCGTGTGATTTTCGAACTCCGCTTTGCGTCGTGCGAAAACATCACCACTCATGTGAAATTCATCACTAGTAATTTGTTCACTAGTAATGTAATATACTTTTCATAAACATACCAAATTTAAAAAAAAAATTAATTGGGTAGTACTTTTCATGTTATGATTACAAAACATTGTCATAAATACGATTATGCTTATACGGACTTTTTATTTTAAAATGGGTTTTAGTATAACCTATAAACGTCCTGCAACAAAAAACGAGGACACCCTATATATTAATTGCAACTATATTTAATTATAATAATACAATTTTAAATTTACAGGACCCGGGTATAAAACACATATGTATTATGTCCGCATTTATGTATATATTTTATACCTATAATAAGAGTGAGGTTTAAGAATATTTTTAAATTCCATGAATCCAGTAAAGTTGATTCTCTACAAACATAAATTAATAGAAACTTACGCCACTACTTCTTCTGGAATCCTCACCGGTTCCGTAATATCAGTATTACTTTGGGCCAGGGCCACTAAAAGCTTTGCTCTGGAAGACATCTGCGAATATTCTTTTCTGTGTATAAATTGTTAATGTTTCTTTTTTTTTTTTAAATAAAAACTACCACACAAAAACTAACTTATTTGTTTCGCCTCACACGACGAGGTATTAATTTGATGTTACTCGGTCAGCGGATAAAAAAGAACTGGTTAAAAGTTAAAACAAATAATCCAAAGGAAAAACCTAGCAATCATTGGCAACGGTCATTTTTTCGCGCCAAAATGACGCAACATTAAATACATTATACACTGGAAAAACGTTGCAAGATAAGATGATGAAAATAAACAATGAATTATTATTACCTAAAACTTGGAAAAAAGCTAGTATAACATCTTACAATGTTTTTCCTATGTAAAGTTTGCGACCTTGTTAAGATTATTAAATAGTAATTCAAGTTGCTATTTTTTTCCGCTTTAAAATGGCATTATTAATTAGTTAAAAAAATAGCAAGTCTTATATTTTAAAAAATACTGTATTTATGACAAAGATAAGTGAAAAAATAGAAAATAGATTACACAAAACCCCTAGTAGGCGATAAAAAATAATCCTATGTTTTTATTTATTCTTATGGCAAGACCCAAAACTATTATTTGCTCTCCTGTAAACTCATCAAAAATGAATTACTAGGTTTTACCATTGCACGGCAGATATGGATTTCGTCACGGAATCGACAGCTGATCTTCTTTCCTTTATATCGCACAACTGAAACAAGTCCCCTGAGTTTCTTGGAGTTTCATTGCTCTTCATATGTCCAAAGCTTTTAATTAGGTCTGCATTATGGGCTCCTTAACAAACTACCTTTCTACGGTCGTCCCCTAAGCTTTGTTCTTGGCTTTTCAGTTTCCTCTCTAATCGAGGTATATCAGTTATTGCAGATGGTTATTCTTCCAGCTTATATCAAATTAATGCTGGGGTGCCCCAACGCTCAGTAGTGGCACCCACTTCGTTTCTTCTTCACATAAACGATCTTCTCTCTTAGATAATCAATCCCATTCATAGTTTGCTCACGATAGTACCCTCCTTTTCTGTATAATAAACGGTTTTTAATCTTAAATAAACCGTTTAAAATGATCACAAAATTTAAGCAAAAGTAAGGTTTTAATTAGAATCAAGTATTTCAAGTACTGAATTTCGGCAGCAAGTAATATCGGTCAATAATAATCTTATTAACACATTTCTTATTATCAGATTATTTTTAATGCAAAATAATTCACCGTAAAATACCAAGTAAAAAAAGTATTGGCTTGTGACACAAGGCAAATTTAAAAAGCTTGCGTAAATATATTCGTAACTTGAGCGGCATAGGCATTGTATAAAACGAAAACTGGAATATTATTTAATAAGGTTATTAAACAAAAAACTATGTTAACAGATACTCAAGTTTTTAGTGAAACAGAATGACCAGCTTTTATAACTAATTATTAAATTTCACCCAGTTTAAAGTACATTTAAAAAAGAAATAACTGGTTTTATATGTTT
>JAHBCN010025345.1:0-11371 GCA_019359885.1 Listronotus oregonensis | reverse complement strand
AAAATTTTCCAATTACATCTACATTTCAGAAAATTCTTCTCTGTTTATCAAGGAAAAAAAAAAATAAAAAAAATTTTGAAATTGTTTATTATTATTTAATTAAATGTTCAAAATGATTTCCTTTTTTGAAGACAATAATAACGCCAAAAAAAAAGCCTATTTTCAAATTTTTCACGTACATTTACAAATATTTCTGGGGATATAGCACGGCATTCCTAAATATTCTATTCTGGAGTTGCTCTAGTGACTCAGGTTGTTTTTTATAAACCACATTTTTTGGGTGACCCCAAAAAGTCAAGAGGTTTTGGGGCCGGGGGGATCTAGGTGGCCATTCAACAGGACCTCTTTTCCAACCCAAGGTTTGGGGATAATGATCATCAAACCATTGCCTAACGGGAACAACATAATGAGGAGGTCTCCACGTGTTGGAAATGTGGTAACGTTCAATAAAATAAATTTCCTTTATCCCCCTTTTTTCTAATTCTCACTATTAGTGGTTCGATAGACCTCTTAGCATTTAATACATGCCCCTTTAAAAATTTCTAAAATAGGGGGAAAATTTCTCCCTATACCAGCCCAAACATTTTTTCTGGGGTCTGGGTTGCCCTTCTCTAAATACAGGGGGTTCTTTTCCCAGTAACGACAGTTTTGCTTATTAACATTCCTTTTAAAAAAAAAGGTACACTCATCACTGAAGCAAATATTTTTAACTATTTGGGGGGTTCTGCCATAATTTATCTTCATTATTTACAAAACGGATTCTTCTGTCCTGTCGTCACTAATTTTTTGCAGTATCTATTTAGGGGGATAAAATTGTAAATTTTAAAAGTACCTTTCTTATTGATTCACGAGATAACCAGTTGCTACAGCCGCTTGACGGTTGTAGCGTTGAATTTTTGCAAACGACCCAGAATTTCAATTTGCGCGTTGTTAACTAGTCGGGGTTGATTTCTTTTTATTCGCGACAAACCCGTTTCTTCAAATTTGGTTTAAAATTGGGGAACATTCCGGATGCCTTTTTTTAAAACGTTGATCTGTCCTTAAGAAACATTTATCCGGGGAAACCCATAAATGAAAAAAATGTCTACAGCGCTGGCACACCATTTTTAAAAAAGGGGGCTTTTCGTTTAAACTGAACCGAAAGTCAACTGTTTTTAAAAAATACTATAGTAAAAATTATTTTAAAGTAAATTTTGTGATAATAAAATTTTTTTAAAAAACCCCTTTTTTTTGGAAAAAAAACTAGCAACTAAACCAATTCAAAAAACCTGTGGGCACATTTTTGGGGAATTTTAAAGACATGCCAGTATATCAGTAGTAATTATTTTGTATAATTTAATTAAATAATAATAATCAATTTAAAAATTTTTTTTTTTTTATTTTTTTCCCAAAAAAAACAGAAAAAATTTTTTGAAATTATTTTATGGATCATTGGAAAGCTTTTTCCCAAATTTAAAATGATGTATCACTCGCCCCCCTTTTTATTTAAATTCTAGGGGTCTATCTCCCCCTTCCAAGGGGGGTTCTGATAAGGGTGGGATAATATGTTTTTTGTTCCCCCTAAGTTTTATAGAAACTGTTTTAAGGGTTTTTTGATTCATTTTTTCGTTCCTAAAATATCGCCATTTCAAGTTTTTAAATTGTCACCCTGTATTTAAGGGATTCAATAACGTTTGTTTTCATATTTATCATTACAAGATTTGCAATGTTGGCCTAAATTAAAGAGCCCATTGCGACACCATATATCTGTGAATAGATTTTTTTTTTAAATTTAAAAATGTTGAGGACAACCATAGTTTTGTTGCTTCAATGAATTCATTTTTTGGTATTGTTGTGTTGTTTTTTATTTTATTTCTTTTTTATAATAGTGTTAATTGCTAGGTCCATGGGAATATTTGTGTATAAATGGACTTATTCGAAAATAGAAAACCTTGTGCATGTAAAAAAAAAATATTTTCAGGGTCAGTACCGAGGGTTTTGTAGTATTTTGGTAAAAACTAGAAGATCTAGGTGCTATAACATGTATACGTCAATTAAAAAGGAAACATTATATGTCTTAAAAAAAATACCATTAGGAAACAACATCTTTTATATGTAAGATAATAATATAAAGTAAAATTAAAGTTTAATGCTGGTTACACTTAAAGGTAAAAGTTAAGTTACGTAAAAATTAATATGGTTAATAACTTAATTACTTTGTTCGTTATTTTAGAGCACGCCACAATCAAATAAACACTTTTAAATTGTAAATAATAATTACAACGTGTGATATATAGTTTTAAAAAGCCTAATAATGGGCAATCTTTTAAGTGTTTCTAAAAATATTTATAAAGAAAATACAACAAAAAACTTTAAACCGCCCTTTTTTTTAATGTCTCTATTGGTATATTTATGTGTAGGACACACCCGTAGGTATTACTGAAATTATAGAAAAGCTACGTATTAACATCTAATTTACTGTTAAACAGAAACAATCACCAGACTTGCAAATAAACATACTTTTTTAAAAATTTAGAAGACTACACACACCACAATTAACAATAAATCAACACATCCCATAGGGCATATGCTTGCCGCATATTATAGCATATTCCACAGACTAATCAACGTACCTTTTAATTAAAATTACTTTTAAAACAAATAGCTATCAACAACGACTATAAAAATTCAATAATTTATCCCGCTAGTAATAAAAAAGATAACAATAAATTTAAACCTCTTATTAAAATCGGTAACCCTACAAAAAAGTCGCCCCAGTTTAGAGAAAGAACATGTAAATAATCTACTAAAGCAAAAATAATTTAGGTAAACGCTTAGCAAATAATAATAAACCGTCATACCACCGTAGAAAAAAAAAGACCAATTTTTTCTAGTATGCTCTTTTAAATAGTAAATGCAGACTATACGCTAATCCTCTATTAATAGGTTTTACAGAACGACTGCAGTTAGTTGTAGTTAGAACTAGAAAATACACTTACAATGTGCAAAACATAGCCATCTTTATACTCAAAATGCCACCTAAATCAAACGAAATTTAATGAAAAAAATATGGCGAAAAAACCACCAGCGGTTATCGGTCTCAAAATACCATTTCCCAGTGCAAGTTTAAAAACAAAAATGCGCTTAATTAAACCCCTTTTAGAAGCGTATCTTAAAGATATATTTGACTCCTGCAAGCGGTGTAAGACTAAGATACATTTTTGTACAATAAATAAAATAAAATTACTTATAAATTAATAAATGAATAAATATTTGACAAAATTAAAAGAAGTTACCGGGAGTATCGGAAACTAGACCGTTTTGGCAATAAAACGAAGCAGCCCAGAGACGTTAATACTTGAACCATGGCGTCGATGCGTTGGGTAACTCTTTACTGAAAAATAAGTGCTTATTTCTCGGATTATGATTTTTGGAGGCCTATTTCTCAGATATGGCTGGTTAGTGCGCTTTATTATATTAAGGAAAAAACGTCCTGAGCGTATACTAGCTATTACACCCAGTGGCATCCAGTTTTCACTGTTCTTTTCCTTTTATTATGTACGTAGTTGCTAGTTACACTTATAGCTCCAAACATGCACGTTTGTTTATAACACATACCGCTATAAGGGCGTAAAGGGCTCTGAAAAATCTTCCTAATAGTGTAAGATCCTGCCGCTTAAATTCGCGGGTATCTTTTTTTTGGCACAACTGAACTAGGAGCATGACTGGCCTTTTTTTTCTACACTTCTCAAGATATAAAAATAAAACTTAAGAATATTATATAATGTCATTTTGACGTTTTTTGACAAGTTACGTGACTTTCTGTATCGGTTTGGCCGGAAACGGGTTCAACTTTTAGTTTTCAAATAGGACGATAAGTGTATTTTTATTTTTTTAAATTTTTTGAAAACAATATGAGTCAAACAGTACCCTATATGTCAGATTTTAACAGCTTTGTTAAAATTTTTTTTAGCTGTCCAAATTTGATAAATAGGGTGCCGTTAGAAGGGGAATGTTTTCATTTGAAACTTGAAAGCTGAGGCAGTTTTCGATAAAACCGAAAGTCACCGTATTTCACGTGACTTGTCAAAAAACGTTAAATTAAAGGTTATGTGATATTCTAATGATTTATTTTTTTCACTTAAAAAAGTGATTACATCCAACAATTAATTTGTCTATTGTTACCATGTATAAGTTCATACTTTAAACAGTGTTGTAACAAAATTTTGTATTTTATGTAGGCTGCGTGTCAACGGAGCTTATCAATGATCAAGCTCTTTCTGCATATATATTACTGTATATTTATACCGTTAAAATCGGTATTCCACTCTTATTTTTTTAATCTACTATGGCTTTTATAGGATTATAAAAGTACATTTTTCCTTGGTGATGTTTATCTTACCTTGCAAGTGCATTTTTAGTTCATTTCTTTTTGTATTAATTCCACGCAAAGATATATTTAAAAAGGCGTAATTTTTTATGCAAATTATGTATTAAAAATTATAATTAACTATATTAAAATACAGACAAAATATGATTGATTAGATTGTTTCTTTGTTTATTTTTTTTTGTGCACATTTGTGACATATGGTTTATTAACATTGTAGCTTTAAGGTTAATAATTTAAACTGATATTAAAACGTATACAATTAAACAGTTTATATTTTTAAGTGATTAATAATTATGGTTTTATGGTCAAATGACCATCTGTGAATTCGTGTACATTATTATTAGCCTAAGATCCATCCGAATTCCAAATATGACCTTCTTCTATCTGCCAACTAAATAAAAATTATTTTTAAACAAATATATTGTGTAAAAAATATTGCAAATAGGTTGCCTAAAAATTTATGGTCAAGGCTATTGTTAATATATTTTTTTAATTTTTGACTAATCATAGCTTATTCTAATTTTTTTATTCTAAATGATAGCACTAATATAGCACTAATTGTTTTCTGTTTTATAAATAAAGCCTTTAAACATTTTAAAAACTTAAAATTAAAGAAATTATTAAAATTTTTATTTATGAAATTAAAAAAGTTTAGTTAGTATCAATACTGACAAATGGAATAAAAAAAAATAAGAATTGATGTTACTCAGGAAGTATCAAAACAAAACGTTCGCAATATATTTGTTTACATACTACATTTAATATTTATTAGTTTTCATTTGGTTGGCAGATGGGTATAGGTTAGCATTTACCTTTAACTGGCAAAATGTTTTTAATGGAAACATATTAACTAATTTAACAAAAGATTCAAAAAAGATAAAAAAAACCGATCTAGTAGCCTTCTTTAGGTTAGTAAGGCAAATTTGGGGGTTAAGCTTAAAATATAAATAGCCTTTTAAGTAACAAAAAGTTGCAATTATGTGTTTAGTTTTTTTTTAAATATACATTACAAAAGAAACAGAACCGGTAAAATTTAAAGGAGAGGGATTATTTTTATATACAATTTTTTTCTTTTATAAAAATATTCTTTAGTTTTTGCTATAAAATTCTGGCAAGTTTTTAAATAAATAAAACTCCAAGAAAAATTACCTCATACACTAAAAGAGAGACAAAACTCGGGTAATAATTTTAGATTATACAATTAAGTTTTAAAATTATAAATAAATATTACATTATTTCCAAAGATCTTAACGGTATAACTTGTATTTTTGTAAAAATTATTATTATAATTGTAACAAAATTTATCTTGTTATCCTAAATATTAATAACATCAATAAACTTTTTGCTTTAATTTTGTAAAAATTCTTTTACACTTATCCCCAGTAAAGGTAATATTTACATCATTTGTAAAAAGCAATATTCTTAATATTAAATGGTAAGTACATGACAAGTTGTTGTGGGTATCTTTATCATTTAAAGTTTTGCTGCAGGTCAGTTGTTATTCCAAATATATACATTTTAAATTTCTTTAAAGTTCCTTATATTTTTCTCTATATGCCGCCAAAAATATATAAATCAAGGTAAATATCTACTTTAAAAGTCATAATATTTTATGAAAGGTAATAAACATTACTTCTTTTGTTGGCTGATTTTATCTGAGTTCGTATATTTTCTTACGCAGTAATAGTCTTAAAGTTTATATTTAGCACAACGTTTTCTTTCTTATTTACCTTAATATTACAGTTTAGTATTATATTAAATTTATGAAAATCGCCTAGTATAAAAAGAAGTTACGTTTTAAAGATTAAAATATTACACACATCTTTAAAGCTTTACAAATTTAATATTATTGAATTTAAAGCAAATTGAAATAAATATATTTATTTATTTAAATTGGAAAGTGCAAATATTTTAAATTAAATAGTCTTTGTTTCAACCCGAAATTAATAGATTTAACAAAAATTAAAGAGAGGCCTAAAGTAGCAAAATTACGATTTTAAAAGCCAATCTGTTATTCCGTACAAACTTTTTCTATGCATATTAAATTTATAAGACTTGCTTTAGAATTACTTTTGTATTCAAACTTTTATTTTTATTTTAAAGGTCTGTTTTATTTTGGAAATATTCTTTGATCAACCGATTTCAATAATTGCATTTCCATTTTGTATACTTTTAGCTTTTTGGTAAGCTATTCAAGTAAAAAAAATCAATGGAAGAAATTTTAAAACAAATAATGCTGGAAGTTTAAATTTATTTTTAAATAAGAACACGTATTATTTTCCACAAATCTAGTATATTAAAAATTTTAAAAGCAAGTGGCAAATAATAGCTATTTATATAACTAGAATATAAATTAAGTCTTTATTGAATGAATACTTTTATGGCAGAGCCAGCTTACGACCGAGCCTATAAAATAATAAGTCAATTAAGCCCGTTTACATACGCGTTATATACATAATTTTATCTACCATTGCGATTGGATTATTATTATTTAAAAAAATGAACACATAAAAATTTTTGTCTAACTGTATAGGGTTTTACATCGAGAGGTGATTAAACAGTTGCCAAAGCAATTTAATTGACATCAAGTAGTAATTTTAGTAATTAACTTAGGATGGATTTTTACTATTAGCCTTTTAAATTTCAATAGTTTATTAACATTAAGCTTTAAGATTTTTAAGAAAAGCAATACACAGCATGCCATATATTATAGCCTTACAGCTTTTCTGCGCAATGTCCTCAACAGGGGTAGTAACGATTGGCCACTAAAAACTTTGATTCATCGTGACTTTGGCAGGTAATTGGTAGAAAATTGCTACGCAAAATCGTTATAGTAATTTATTAAAAATTTATTTATATTTAAAAGTACTTAAATTTTCCTAAAAATTAGAATCTTCATTAAGTCAAAAAAAGTTAAACTTTCTAGCTTTTTTTGCATAAAGTCAGAAAAAATTATAAAGATCTCATAAGATGATATAATTAATCAGTTTGCGAATAGAAAACCGCGTAAAAAGGTATTGCAAAACTTTTACGCGCAACCTACTTAACATGGGACAAGTTTAAAAAGAAACAGAACCACATTTTAAGCCTTTTATATGACTTTTTTAAATTATTTTTTTATTGCTCTCTTTCTTTTAAAGCAAACAACAATAATGCTCTGGCTTGTTATCTAGCTTAAAATATATAGTTCTTTGCGGTATATTACCTTAGTTTTAAATGGGTTTTTAGTGTAGTTTACACCTGGACTTTTTCTTTATTTTTTAGGTATTTTAATAAGATTTTTAATGCCAAGATCATATAAAATTCACCACCTATTAATTTACTTTGATAATTTATTAAAAGGTACCTGGATATATATTTTTTAATATTATATTATTTTTTGATATTATCACACAAAACAATATATGTACCATAATAAAATTAAAGCTTTTAAGTGTTAATGTACCTAATTTAACAGCGTATGATTCACTTTTTAATATATATCTTTTTTTTATTGCTTTAATAATAAACAAAATGTAAAATAACGGTTTATTGCTTACAAGAGCCGTAAATTTTTATATGTTTAGAAAAAGAAATTGTTTTACCAAGATCTAAGTGTTGTTTCCATAGCTTAACCTCATGCTAGCTAAAACATGTTGTTTATATAGAAGAGAAAAAAAAAAAGGCTTAGAAAAGTGAGATTAAACAAGATCCAAAATTTAGGTGTGATTTTGCTAGCTTAATTTGATCTCTTATTGTATATAGTATGCTTTCTTATTTTTTTTTCCTTTTAACTTTAATTGTTGGAAAGCTGTCAAAGAACTAATATTACACGAAAATCGGCTTAGAAATAGCTCCATTTTAACTCCTAACTTTGATTGCGGGAAACCCGAGAAAATGACTAGTAATACGCGAAGATGAAACACCTGAGAAATAGCCCTATTTTTCCTTCCGAAAAAATACTGTATGTTTTCTACTCATAAAAGAGTTTAAAGTTAGTTATTATATGTAAGGTAACGTAAAATTCCAGCAAGTATAGTTTAAATTATATATAAATTCCTAATAAAATCTTCTTTAGTTAAAATTTAGTTGGTACAAATTGTATTTATGGAGCAACAGCGATTGCCATTATTGCATCTAATGTACTTTTATTGGGCAATAAACGGTGGTTTATTGTTTTAGTAAAATATGGTTTTATATTTCTTGTGGGTTAAATAAAACGTTACCCATATTTAATTGTTTTTAAGTCTTTTATTTTTAAACAGATGTAAGTAGTATTCGGTAACCGGATAAAAAAGCAAGTTTATTTTATTTTAAAAAATTTAAAAAATTAAAATTTATTTCTTAAAAAAATGCCTACATCGATTAGCGCTCTATTCTTAAAAGAAATATTTATACAGTATGTCCCAAATTTTAAATATGGCGTTATCGATGATTTTTTAAAGTTGGAATCTAAGTTTTTCTGATAGTGTTTTTAAAGGCAAATTAAGTTACACATGCTCATATTCAAATTTTTCTTTTGCTTTGTTTGAGAAATATTAAATTAAAAAAAAAATATTAAAAATAAACAATAAATTATTAGCACTAATAATCTTTCTTCAGTATGTGCTAATAATTTGTGGTAGGTTGTTTCAAACCCTTACAAATCAATCCCGCATGGCCAAATTTTTAATACCAAAAAACTTCTTAATAACACAACAAGTGTATTTCTATTCACTCGATAATGTAAAACATCATTGCGAAGAAAAATGGTCCTATGAAACAGCAGATAGTACCAGAATGGCAGCTGTTAAATTTGACAGTTGATATTCCGATACGATCGTTTGGAATGCCGATGAAAAAATTTAGGCAGTTGGGATTGTTTATTTTTAATTATTTTATTTTATTACTAAGATAGAATATTTAGTGATAGTAGCCGCTAATCTTTGAGAATGGAACCTAAGTTTCATCTCAGATAATTTTTTAAAACATAATTTTAATAAAACATTAAAGTAAATTGGTTTTTGGCTGGCTTAAGAGAAACCAATAAATCTGTGAACATTAAAGCTGACAATGGAAGAAAAAGATCAGGCCAAAGTAATAAAATCATTTGGTGCGTTAAGGGTAAGGGTAACGTAAATGAATCACGATTTAATGATTTAGTTAAAAAGATAGTAACGCTTATGCTTCCCTGGGGAAATATGCCACTGTTTTCCGGGGGAAAAATACCATTGAACTTTGTCTGCGAGAGAACTTGAGGGGGGAAAATAAGGGCAGGGACATTACTATCTTCTCTGATAGTCAAGGGCCCCTAAAAGCTTTGGCATCCTAACAAGTCAACTAAGGTTGGTTTGGGGGTTTCTGCCTCCTAAACCTGGCTAACCACAACAAAGTTAAATTTCCTGGGTGCCGGCAGGGGAATACAGGGTGAAAATGCGACTCCCGGCCGGAGGCCCGCAGAATTTTTTGGGGGCCGAACCTTTTTTAACAAAAGCCTCGGTTCGTGGCTACATGACTCGGTGGATTTGGACCACCATCGAAAGCATTGAAAGGAACTATAAAACTAAAAAATCAATTAGGATAGTGACAGGATTAATAACCGGACACTGCCCCCTAAGAAAACATATGCCACTATGGGCATCTATAGAGAAGAACCCATTTGCAGACTATGTGACGAAAGAAAGGGGAGCCCCACATCATATATAGTCCCCCCCCAAAACTGGAAAAACAAAACCTAGGGGAACTAACCACCAGGAGGCTAAACCAGAAAAGAACTAAAAGGGGGTACTACCCCCGTCAAGGGGGTCAAACCTTTTTTAAAAAACAAATACAAAAAAGATACAACAAGCCCTGTAGGCTGCAGTGTCGAGGCGGACAAAACTCAAGGGGTTTACTTTATCAATCAATCAATCAATCAACGAAAACACTGATATTAAAAAAAAACTTTAAATGGGGAAATTTTTAAAAAAAACTTTTGAAAGTTTATTTTTTAACAATACATTTTTAAAATTTTATATGAGGAAGCTAAAGAAAACAAAAAATTTATGTTACGCCCAACTTTAGCTTTCTACATTATACAGTATGGGATTTATCCGAAATTAGGATATATTTTAAAGAAAATTTTGCAAAAACCCAACAATTTAAAAATCGGATTGTGGTATGCTAGAATTTTTTTTTAAATGACGACCATCAAAACTCAATAAAACAATGGTATAAAAGACTACAACATTCTTTTTCTACAAACGTGTTAAAATTAAATTTTAAGCTCTATATTGATGCGTTAAAAATGTTACTTTAAAGCACTAGTGCCTTAGAGTAACATTTTAAAGCACTAGTGTTTAAAGTGAAATGTCAAATTTTCAAAGGTTGTTAGAATTTGTTAATAAATGTCAACTTTAATAATTTTTATATACGATGCTATGTAAAACTATATCATGAAGAACACTGATAAATAAAACTACTATGTTTTTTACCATAAAATTATTCCTTATTTTACTGCAGTTTCAACTCACAGAGTCATTTTCAAACAAAAACTTTTTCAGACTAAAGAATCAATACAAAAATAAGGGGTTTTTTAAGTGGTAAATATATTCTTAGGAAGCGGCGGAGCAATTAAAGTTTATTATGGTTGGGCGACAGTAAATAGCGGGGGAAAAACAAGTTCGGTTTGGTCATTAAGCAGATGTACATTATTATTTTTTTGCCTTTGTATATTTCTAGGGATTCAGTAGTTTAATTTATGGCCCTTTTGGGTTAATAGTGTAATATTTCTATATTATTTAAATTAGGGGGAAATTTTGTTTTTGTTTAAACAATGATTAGCAAAAGTAGATCTGTTTTTTTTGTTTTGATCTAAAATGTTCTAAAAGGGGTTTTTATGTCCTACCGTTTTTCCCCTAAAAAGTTTCCCTTCTGAACATTTCAACTTATAAACTCCTGATTTATTAAATTTGTTTTGGGTTTTTTTTTTAGCGTTATAAAAATATTTGATATATTGTTCTGAGATTTAAAAGCAACTTTAATATTGTGTTTGGATAGAGTGTT